>CM042694.1:232337510-232537510 GCA_023614405.1 Avena insularis | reverse complement strand
GGGCCTAGCGGCGCTACTAGCACATATTGCTTTTGTGCAGCAGTGAGGAGAATCCTCAAATTCATGGCCCAGTTGGTAAAGTTGCTACCATTTGCCACAAGTTTCTCTTTCTCCATGAACACATTGAAATTAAAAGCAGGTGGTGCCATCTACAATAGAATTTGTAAAGTTTAAACTAAGTTTATGATAGATCGAGTTCAGCTAATCCAAATTATGAATGAACTCCCACTCAAAAACAACATCCCTCGTGTCTTTTTGGTGATTAGATGAACCAAATTGACTACTCCAAGTCCGATCATCACGTGAGTCGATGTAGCTTCAAAGGCGAGCATCTATATGGGCATCATATCAACTATATGACTCATGCTTAACCTTTTGGTCCATGTTTTGAGGCCATGTCTTTACATTCTAGGCTCGCCAAGTAAGAACCTTAGTACTTGCGTGTGTAAAACTGTCTTACACTCATTTATGATCATGGATTCAAGTACACCCGATCATCACGTGATGTCTTGAAGCGGCGAAACATAAAACTGTGCGTACTTAAGGAAGAACACATTTTTATCTTGATATATGAATGAGGGATCATATTATAATGCTACTAAAATACCAAACAAGCAATATAAGATGCAAAAATCAAATGTGTAAAGTGAAATGATATGGTTCTTGCACTTGATCACTATCATGTGCATTGTGGTATGATCTTTATCATTCCTTTGTGTGTAAGGCCAAGATCTATGGAACTTACAGGTTGGGTGTGTTATAAGAGTATCAACTATACATCAACTTACAACATTACCATATCATGACACCAGCCCAGCAATGATCTAAACTAGACGTTTCTAATTTATCAATTGCAAGTTTTTACATGGCTGAGGGCTTTCGAAGATAGAACCGTTCTTACCTATGAACATGGAACCACAACGATGATAACCAAATTATTAGCAACTCGTTGTAAATCAGATATTGACTATAGTAGGAGAGATAGACACCCGCTAGCCACTTATGCAAAACTAGTTGCATGTCAAGCGTGGAACAGGTCTCATGTGCGAGGACATGTAAAGTTAGTCCCGGCCGCTTCATCCCACTATGCCACCAATATCCAAAATACATATAAGATGCAATGACATGATCATCATCGCCCACATACTCATATGTGTACTACACGTGCAAAGCACCTACGCATAGATCAGGCTCCGATACCACTGTTGGGTTTGCAGCATAGAAAACAAAAAAACCTACGATAGGAACTATTATACGCCAAGATCTATCTACTAGATACAAGCAACAGGTGGATATACATCCATAGATAACATACCCTCGAAGACCGACAAAGTGTAATGAGATAGAACTTGTGGATGATGTAGTCGAACGCTTGCCGATCTCAAGATCATGTGGAAGTCCTAGCGCCGCAAATCAGCAGTGCATCCATACTCGCACACACGTTCAGGCCACCAAACAACCTCCACCTCCTTGCTACAGCGATGCAGCGGAAGCAGCAACTCCTTCGAGATGAAATGCCATTGGGAACATGTATCTCTCTAATCCGAGACCATGGGGCAAAATTCTAGAGGGGGAGAGAGATCCTTCACGAGGAGGTGTAAGTGAGAAGGAGGGAGAGGGGGACTTTTATAGGAGAGGGGGGCTGCCCCCTTCCCATGGCCGGCACCCATGGGGGGTGCCCCCACCTCTTCCTCATTCATGTGGTGAATCTCCACTCAAATAAATTTGCCTCTCCATTTTCTCCACTCAGAATGCATTAAATTTCAACCAAATTTAATGCAACTCTCATTTAATAAAACTCTTTTATTTATTTTATTCAGAATTTTGTTAATTACTTTAATTAACCAACATTCACGTAAAACCCCCTGCAACATTTCAATATCACATGTAGAACCAATTTCAGCAATTTCACCCAGAACAATTCCAGTGTCTATTGAAATAATTCTAGCACTTTGCAATTCTTTCGTCTAGAACATATTTGCTACAAATGGTGTTGGCAACCCTTAAGTGTGTCACCCTACGGTTTGCCAATAATGCAGACATGATCGAGACCCTTCTCGGATCAATAATTAGAAGCGGGACCTGGAGATCCATACTGACTCCCACACATTCAACGATGACTTCTGTGATCGTGAGAACCTTTAACGCCAGTAACTTAATACCTTTATCTCGCGATATATTACATGTCCGAGATTCGATCATCGGTATCCCAATACCTAGTTTGATCTCATTACCGACATGCACCCTTTTCTCGTTCCTGTGATACAACATTCTAGTGATCACATCACTTGCTTGCAAGCTATCTTAATGTGATATCACCGAGAGGGGCCAGAGTATATCTATCTATCATCGGGATGGACAAATTCCACTCTTGATACATGAGCCCCAACATAACACCTTCGGAGTATCTGAACCCACCTTTATAGTCACCCTTTTATGGTGTGACATTTGATGTTATCAAGTCACTCTTCTGGTGTTAGCAATTAACATGATGTCATGGTCTAAGGACTAAGATTACTTCGCATAATGTTATAGCAATATAAACCCAATGAATTTGATTATAATGCTATACTTCGGATGAATGTTCATCACATCATTCACCAATGTTGTGACCTCATTATTAACAACATCCAATGTCCATGATCAGGAAACCTTGATCATCTTGTTAATCAATGAGCTAGTTTATAGAGAGGCATAACTAGGAACTTTCTATTTGTTTATTAAACGCACATGTATTAAGGTTTCCATATTAATATAATTATAGCATGCAAAATAAACATCTACCATATACTTGGAATACGATAATAACAACTTTATTATTGCCTCTCAGGGCATATTCCCTTCAGTTTTGGGGGGCGAATTATCTGCCCCTTCCAAGGGCTGGATTATCCGCCCTGGCTAGATCGACAAAGTGAACAAGGCACGTCACGCGGTATGGGGACGGACTTTCCCTCGGATTGTCTGGCCAGGGCCGGAGTTTTTGTCCGGGACGGATAATCTGCCCCCCAAGGGGGCGGATAATCCCCACCCTCTTGGGAATTTTCGCAAAGGGAGCCAAGGCGCATCACGTGGTATGGGGCGGATTTTCCCCCGGGAAGTCCGACTTTGGGGCGGAGTTTTTGCCCCGGCCGGATAGTCCGGCCCTCACTTGGGCCGAATAATCTAGCCAAAAAATCTCCAACAGATGAGTTTTGGCAGGGGTATAAGTACCCCAATAACTCCTCCTATCAGATCTCTTGATTCATTCGAAAAAGTGTAGTATTGTTCTTCAAGTTCCAAAACCGAGATCTCCATCTTCATCCACCCGAAGGCTCCGATCTTTGGGGAATCGAAGGAGGAGGCTTCGACCTTCATCAACACCAATCAAGCGCATCACTTTCCCTCCATTCACTTGGAGGATTCTTGATCTAGTATTTCTTGCAAATATCTAGATCTCATGTTCGGTTATTGATAATACTTGTTTTTGTGGCAGCTTGTTCTCATCACGGGAGCCTCCAATTCAGTTGTAGATTGTGCCCCGCTAGTGTTGTAAAGGCACCACTTCCTACCTCGAAGGGTACCAATAGTGGAAAGGTGGATAAGGCCTTTGGTGGCGAGATCCATCAGAGAACAGGGTGAGGCCTATTGTGGCGTGGTGGTCTTAGTACCACCCACCCCTCCAATGCAGACGCACTTTCCTTAACAAGGAAGGAATTGCGGTCAAACAAATCATGTGTCTCCGCGTGCTCCACTACGGTTACCTTGTTCCTCCCTTTTACTCGCTTAGTAGCTAGGTTTGCATATAGGGAATTTTTCATAGTTGCATATCTAGATAATTTACATTTGTGTCAAGCCTAAAATTGTAAAAGAATTAAAATTTGGATTAGCAACTATTCACCCCCCCCCTTAGGTGCCCATACGATCCTTTTTAGTGTCGATCGCCTCAAGGACTTAGAAACTAGAGTCGCATACTCCAACGCATGGAACATCGTGCAGCTGTGACATTTCTACCCTTAGAAGTTTTTCTTCTACAATAAGGCTACTCAGCCACACCATGTACCTCCTTATATTCTACAAATAAATAAAGTTACGTGCCTCCACCATGTGTCTTTTTCTATTTTACTATTCATGCATGTTGCACTTGGGGGCTGCGCCTCCCTGACGACCTCGTCACACGAACAATTCATAGCGATAGCCCGAGTAGCCGATTCTACTTACAATCGAACCCTTGAGCAACTCCAGCCCAGTTGCCACGCAACTGACAAGTTAGCAAGGCACTGAGATTAAGGAGCATCAGGCTAACGAAAAAGCATTGCACAATTACACTCAAACATATACAAGATAGCAAGTTTCCAGATAATTACAAAGGCCACAAAACGACCAATCGAACCTCAACGAGCTTTATAACACTTATACGTTTTGTGCAGGCTAACAACTACCCTACTGGCATTGAAGAAGGACGTTGGTTTGTTCATCGAATAAGTTCACAATATCTTCCGCTGGCCTTGCAACCGCTTGATAGTGTGGGACCATGTTCCACGCCATACCTTCAAGAGGTGCCGGTGGACCTTCTGCAATAACACCCAAGTCCACATCTGGGCGTTGCATATGCACAATTGCAAGCACAGCCCTCGCGCCTATGACAAGTTGCTGTTGTATGCACTCGCGAACAACACCAGCATCTCGGAATTTCCATAGCAATGCCAGCAGAGTTGCGGGGACTATGTCCAGCAGGAACATTGCCCTGAAAATATGCTTAAAATATGACCACGCCATCTTCAAGAAGTGTTGCACCTGCGAAATATAATCCTACAGGGTCGCCAGCACCGTTTCCCGATCTCGATCGGTCTAGAAGAATCCCCCAGCTTCCAGCTCTGCCTAAGTCAAGCACTTCAGTCGAATGCTAATACAATCCCTCTCCTCCTGTGGAATGAGATTGGCAACTTCATGCAAGGCAATACACATTAGTCCAAGATCACAACAAGCCAAGAGCAGCACAAGTTAGTCGAATGATGCTCACATTGCAAACACTCATTGATCAGAGCAACCTTGCTAAGGAGATACTTTTCCCACTCAATTGCTTTCTCCGCCTTTGATTTCCATATGTTAGCGTTGCCACGGATGATCAATATGTCACGCTCCAAAATCTTCATGCGGTCACGCAGGCGAGAAAGTAACGATAGCTTGTCCACTCTCGATCATGGAGGAGACACGGGCGTGGCAGTAGATGGCATACCTTCACACCACTTGCAGGCCTCTAGCCAAACAAAGATTCGAAGTATAAGAACCCTGGAACATGGAGTTCAAATCTGAAGAAGCAAAAGAAGCATCAAGGAGACAAAATAAACATATTAGGTTTAAACAAGTTCTTGATGGGGCAGCCCACAGAAACACTCCAGGACAATTCGAATTCCTAGCGTAACTTTACAATAAGCAGGACGAAAGCAGCATCGTGGCCCTTGCAGCAGCATCCCCTGATGTCGTGGTCTTCACCATGTTCAGTCGCTTCTGCTCCACAGAATACTTCACAAGTGTTTCTAAGAGCCGGGGCCATACTTATGACAACGAATAGCAAAAGGAGCGAATGCTACCTCTTCACCATCCACTGTCACTGGCATCCTCGACATGATATTGCTCACATTCAGATCAGCACCATAGGCATGTGCCATGGCCAACCCAAGGGAAGCACCCGCTCCTTTCTACGCCTGCTTGTAGTCCGCAAGCACGCCTTCGGAGAATGCCTCGGTCAGGCCATCAACATCCTCGATGGCACGGTCTTGGCCTTATGGAGTGCATCCTTGGCGAAGATGTTGTGGTCCTCGATCGCAGCCACCGCGCCAACTAGAAGATCCTCGCGGATGAGCGCCCCACGATCAAAGTCAACTCCAGCCGCATCTACACAAAGCACAATAGTTAATGGCCAGGGAGAGAACAAAATCAAAAGACATAGTCACACAAGACAATCATATAATGACCTACTGGAGAGGGACTGGGCAGCTAAGAGAAGTTGTTCTACAAACTCCTTCTCTCTGTCAGCTGCGGCCGCCACCAAACCTCTCTAGAATTTTTCGGCCTCTGCCTTATAGAGCTTGAGGGCTTCGACTACCTCCGTCCTTTTGGTCTCCTATGTACCAAGACTCTTTTCAAGAGCGCTCAGTCGATGAAGAGCTTCGTTGTTCTCCTCTGGTGAAAAAAGTCGAATCAATTGAAAGAAGACACTTGATAAATAGGTTAAGTACAAAAGATAGTAACACTATGCACCTGCTTATAACCAGCATCCAGTCGCACATACTCTCGGCCAAGGAGAACTATCTCTTGTAGAAAAGGTTGTAGAAGAAGACACGTTAAAAATACAAACAAGACTCGAAGACTCCACGACTGACACACTTCATACTCACATGATTACCCAATGACTCCGAAGGTTCCCTTTCAGTCGATCGGGTAAGAACCCTATGGTCCTCCAGCTTGGACAAATTCGAGGAGCTCCTGCTGGTGGTGGCCACTATCTTCGAAGAGGGTTCAGGCTTCTCCGCACCCTTGCCCTTGGAGTCCATGACTCCTGCATCCGCCAGTTCACGACTGGTGTCAGATGATGATGATGTGGTCATGCTTCAGGAGAATTGAAAGGCATTCAGTACAAGAAAATTGACGAAAAGGACAAACACAAAATACATCAAACAAGTGACAAATACTCACCCATCGAAATTGTCGAGGTCGAAAACCTCATCCTGCTTCTTCTGCTGCTTCTTCAGAGGTGGAGGAGGCAAGCTGCAAATGGGCACCGCAGGAATCAGATCCGCATCACCCTCCTCAGGTGAAAGATTCTTTCGCGTCTCTGGCATGGAGGCATCAGAATCCTCGCTTCGATATCGCTTGAAAGTCCCACCATCGCTGGACTCGGGGGCTCCCTGTACCTTGGTGACAGGCATAGTCGAGTCTCACTCATCCTCTTCTCCAGCCTCAGGGGGAATTACCCCTTCCGACTGAGGAGGCATTGAGCGTGTGACCTTCCACGCCTACAACAGAAGGGGATAACACCATTAGTTCATTACAACCCTTACTCTATGGACAAAAAGAAAATATTAAATGAAAGTTTACCTCTGGAGGAGCGAAGGTAGCATAGAAAGGAAGGGTCTCAGACTCCGCGGGAAGTTTCACCTTCAAGGTGATCTTGGTTAATGACCTGATCTTCTTCTCGACTTCCAAAGAAGTCATGTCTTCCTCACACACGCGAGTGGGATCCATCACGCTCGTCCAGAGATACATTGGATAGGCCCTGGCCTGCAGTGGTTGCACTCGATGTTGTAGCCACGTCGAATGAGGTCCGCGCTAGTAACCTCCTTGCCTCGAACAAGTTCAAGATCCAACACTCGCTGGTACAAGACCTCCACATCTTCCTTCTTGTCGGGTATCACTATGTTCTTATAGGGCCTCTTCTTATTCAGCTCCGCCTTCGGATCAAATGGGGCAAGGCCGAAAATCTGATTTTCTACTTTTTGGTCCTGAATATAGAACCACTTGTCTGTCCATCCTTGGGTGGACTAGACCATGCCGAGGCTGACGTACTGGACATGGGATGTAGGGGTTCGCATATGAAAACAATAAAAATTTACCCTATACCCCTGAACCCCTAATGCTGCCAGGACCTATCTATTAGTAATGCAGTAACAGGAGGAGCTTCGCGAACTTACCCTTGAAGACTGATGAGTGCATATTTGCATCATGTTTATATTATAATTTTGCATTATAGTTGTAGGATCTTGGTATTTTACGGTGTTCGCATGCACATTTTATGTCTATTTTCACCAGGATCAAGACAGGTGATGGATACAATGGACACAATTCTTGGAGCAGTTGTATTGGGGAGAAAAGGAGTAAAAAACAATGTAAATCGCTTATTTGGGAAATATCAATAACACCAGAAGAAAACCCGAAGCAATCAAGGCATCCAAAGGGTTTAACGACCAACTATACGGTGGGAATAATTTCCTGGCCGTATAGTTCCGGTCGTATAGTTGGCGCCGCCACCTCCTCCCCAAATAGTTTCACCCCATGCAACTGGATCGGAGAGACGACATACAGAACACCCAGAAATTGTCGAAACCTCACCTCCAGAAGGCATCTAGAGGGGGGATTTTCCCAAGGGATCCATCTTCGCCCTACGTAGATCTGGGAGGCTAAGGCATCAAGTGCCATTGCCAAGGAGCTTAGCGCTATAAGTCACTTTACGTTTAGTTATTTACTTTTGTTGTACTAGTTTTTAATTTAAGTTGTAGGACCGCAACAATGGACAACACTCAGCATTTAATCCAGCTTGAGGTAGTAAGGAAAATGGGTTCACCCATGGACGCTTTTATAACTGTCAGTAAAAGCATAAATCCAGATGGAATTGAGATCCACCCTTTATTATTTGAACTACTACACTCTAAGAAATTTGCAGGAACCGATGAAGAGAGTCCATATGGACACTTACAATTTTTTGAAGATGTTCTTGGCTCCTTTATATTCGACGATTGTAATCTTGATATGGTTAAAACCCAGTTGTTTAGACAAACATGTTTGCGACTGGTATAGATCTTTTTGTGCAGAAGCACCAAGGACTTGGATGGAATTGATAACCAATTTCCTATCAAAATATTACTTAGAAAGCAAAGCTCACAGGATGAGAGGTATTATGAAGGGTATCTCAGGTATAAGAGCTATCTAGATAATTGCCCCCATCATCGTTTGCTTGATTGTTTAATCACTCACACTTTTTATGGAGGTCTTAATAATGAAAATAGAATGAATCTAAACACCGCTTCTAATGGTAGTTTTCTATCTTATACCTATGATGAAGCCTGTAAATTAATAATGAAAATGAGGGAGGCAATAGAAAATCTTAAAAATGAGAATAGTACGGATAGTTTTTCTGAATATGCTTGAGTTAACAATTTCCTTGCAGATGAAAGGACTTGTGCACTGATTAAAACCCTTGGTATTGATTCTTACATAGTAAAGAAAATTATTGAGAATTATGTAGGGCATTAGGTACCTACAGAATGGAAACCCCATAAACCCCTCAAAGAAAACAAGCGTGCAAGAGAAAGTGCGCTAATGGAAGAGTTCTCCTCTGCACCTATTCCACAGAACATCAAGAAAAAGCAAAAAGAAGAAGAACAAATAAAGAGAAGATTAAAGAAACCAGAAAAGAACCCCTAAGCTACCAATATAAATAATGTTATATTGAAGGATCTTATGGAAGCACGAACAGTGGATAATGAAGTGGTTATGCTAGACCTTGAAACCTCAGAATTCATAGAAGGTAAGGTACGAGGTAACGAAACTTTTAAACCTATGACTCCTATATATTGTGGAGAAACTTTCTTATACAGAATTTGTGAGCCGATTTCCACTATAAACATTATGCCTTCATCACTTTATGAGGAACTTTGCTACAATTTAAATAATCCAGGTGTGGAACTGGTAGACACTACTATTAAATTTTCTAGTAGAACTAATATAAAACTAGAAGGAGTTATCAGAAATATCTATGTCTTTATTGGATCACTCATGTACCCCCTTGATTTTCATATTGTTGACATGCCTCGAGATTCTTTTTGTCCTATTCTTTTAGGCAGGCCTTCTATTTCCATAACCAAAGCTCGAATTGATAATAAGAAGGAGACTATTTCACTGATCTTTGGAGAAGAGGAAATGACATTCCACTTCGCCAAACTAAAGAAGAGGCCATATGAAGTGGAAGATATCAAGGAAGAGAAAACGATTGTCGAGCTAGCCGTAATTCATTTTAGTACTCCACAAGATGAATTAGAGAGGAGCCTAATTAATTGGGAGGAAGCATCGGATGATGAGGAGAGAGAAGACATGGATGATTACCTTGATTCAGTTCTGGAAGCACAAAATCCACATGACTATGAAGGACTGGTAAGAAAAGGAGATGAAGAACCTCCGCCAATTGAATTAAAACAACTTCCAAACGATATGAGGTATGAGTTTTTAGATAATGAAAATAAATGTCCTATTATTAGTAGTAAAAATATATCACAAAATGAAACAAATAAACTCATTTTGTTCTTGGTTAAGCATCATGAAGCCTTTGGATATACTCTAAGTGATATTAAAGGAATAGATCCATCTATTGTAACACATAAGATTACCATGCTTGATGATGCTGAACCTATAGTTGATACACAAAGAAGGCTTAATCTGAAAATGAAGGAAGTAGTAAGAAAAGAGGTTATACGCTCATTAGATGCTGGCATAATATATCCTATTTCTGATAGTAAGTGGGTTAGCCCAGCTCATTGGATACCAAGACAAGGGGGTCTTGATGTTGCTATGAATGAGGATGGTGAGCTAGTTCCTATAAAACCTATTGTTGGATATCGCATGTGCATTGATTTTAGGAAACTAAACCATGAGACACGAAAAGATCATAAACCTATACTGTTTATGGATAAAATTTTAGAAAGACTAAGTAATAATTATTATTTCTATTTTCTTGATGGTTATTCTAGATAATCTGAAATTGTTATACAATCGGAATATCAAGATAAAACAACTTTCACTTGCCCTTATGGCACATATGCTTATAGAATAATTCCGTTTGGCTTATGTAATGAAGTTGTGACTTTTCAAGAATGTGTTTTAAAAATATTTGATGATTTTGTTGAGAAGACTATGGAAGTTCTAACAAATGATTTTGTTGTTTGTGGAACAACATTAGATAATTGCCTCTACAATTTAACCAAAGTTTTGCAGAGATGCAGGCAATCAAATTTGGGTTTGAATTGGGAACAATGTCGTTTCATGGAAAGAGAAGGTAAAGTTTTTGGGCATAAGGTTTCGGAGAAGGGCATAGAAATAGATTAAACTAATATAAATGCTATAGAAAATCTTCCAATACCTCCGGACATAAAAAACTTAAAAATGTTTCTGGGACATGCAGGTTTTTATAAGCGTTTTATAAAAGATTTTGCTAAAATAGCTATGCCTCTCACCAACCTTCTTGAGAAAGAAACTCCATTCTACTTAGATCATAACTACATTGCAGCTTTTGAGAACCTTAAAAGCAAATTATTTTCAGCACCCATCATGCAATCTCCAAAATGGAATGAACCTTTTGAAATCAAGTGTGATGCTAGTGACTATGCTTTAGGGGCTGTGTTAGGACAACGAGACGGAAAGAATTTAATTGTTATTTATTATGCTAGTAGACCTCTTAATAAGATTTAGAAAAATTATGCTACTACAGAAAAAGAGTTCCTAGCTATAATTTTTGCTTGTGACAAATTTAGATCTTACATCATTAATTCTAAGGTAATAGTTCATACATATCACCAAGCTTTGTGCCACCTCCTTGTGAAAAAGGATGCGAAGCCCAGGTTGATTAGGTGGGTTTTATTACTACAAGAATATGATATGCAAATAGTAGATAGGATGGGTAAGGATAATCCGGTAGTGATACATTGCAAATGTATCTATAATTTTTGATGCTCCATGCTTGGTTTTATCCACTTTCTTGTGTTTTATCCACACTTTGGAGTACTTTTCATATGATTTCTCGGACTAACCTATTAACAAGAGCCACAAAGTACTATACTGCTTTTCTGCTGTTTTTGGTTCCAGGAAAGTCAGAAAATGAATATTCTCGGAATTGGACGGGACAAAAGCCAAAGTTTCTATTTTTCCAGAAGACTCATGGAGCCAGAATACGAGACGGAGGAGGGATAGGGGCTGGCCACACACCCCCAGGCGCGGGCTAGGCCTGGCCGCGCCAGGGCCTGGTGTGGTGGCCCCAGGCACCCCCTCGGTCTCCCTCTTCGCCTATAAGAAGCCTTCTGACCTAAAAACTTCGGGGGGGTTCGACGTTTTTCCACGAAAAGTTCCGCTGCGCCGCCGCCACCGAAGGGGAGATTCAGGGGACATAAAGTCTCGGTTCCGGCACCCTGCCGGGACGGGGAAGTGCCCCTGGAGCCATCTCCATCGATCCCCACCATCATCTTCATCGACCATCGATGTTTCTTCCATCTATGAGTGAGTAATCCCCCGCTGTAGGCTATGGGGATGGTAGGGATTGGATGAGATTGTTCATGTAATTGCATCAGATTGTTAGGGCATAGTGCCTAGTAACTCTATTAGTGCTTTATGACTTTGTTGCAACTTTGTTGTGCTTAATGCTTGTCACTAGGGCCCGAGTGCCATGATTTCAGATCTGAACTTATTATTGATTCATCATGATAGTATTGTTTTGGGTCTATTCTACAAGTTGTATACACACGTCGTTGTCCGGAACCTATGGTCCCAAAGTGACAGAAATCAGGGTAGCTAGAAGGGAAAGGCTTTGATGTGAGGATCACATGTGTTCACGGAGTGTTAATGCTTTGCTCCGGTGCTCTATTAAAAGGAGCACCTTAATTGCCAGTAGTTCCCTAGAGGCCCCGCTGCAAACGGGCTGGCAGGACAAAAGATGTTGTGCAAGTTCTCATTGCGAGCACGTATGACTATATATGGAACTCATGCCTAGGATTGTCTAGTACTTGGATGCTTTATCTTATTTATCTGCAATTGCCCTATGTTCTGATTGCTATGTGAATTATCTTGTCCATGCAACGCCCGTCCATTCATCCCTATGCCTACCTTTCGAACCCCTTTATCTTGCTTTTGTTACTCTTTCTTTTGTTTTACTACTGTTACTTTACTATTCCTACAAAACTGTTACTCTTGATAAACTGTGAGCAAGATTGTTTCCAGGTGCAGCTGAATTGACAACTCAGTTGTTAAGGCTGATAAGTATTCTTTGGCTCCCCTTGTGTCGAATCAATAAATTGGGTTTCACTTCCCTCGAAAATACTGCGATACACCCCTATACTTATGGGTCATCAAGACTATTTTCTGGCGCCATTGCCTGGGAGCATAGCTTTATTTATCAAGTCTCTCAGGGGTCTGATCCCCAGATACCCCACCCGAATAAGAAACAGGACAGTCGGATCTCGGCCGGCTGACCAGATGCAGCCGGACAGGGTAGGATGGACCGGTTACCACCCGGTAGCCGGACCATGAATAGGTAGCCGGATACGACGACGTAGCCGGATCCAATTAGAGGGACAGGACGACGTGCGTATCAGTGCACGGTACGCCCTGTACGACGACAAGACGGGCAACCACCCGCCCATACCGAAGACTTGGCGTGGCTGATGGGGGAACAGTGGCCTGTGCTGACGACGGGCTCGCACGGCGTCCACTGTGCCTACGACAGCCATACCGCTCATACACCGATGTGACATACCATGCCGGGTACTGTAGATGACTAGTCGGCTAGGACCCGCCTGTGGGGCCCGCCAGTCGGACTAGCCAGTGAGACCCTTGCCTCTCTTCCTATATAAGGAGAGGGAGGGCCTCAGTAGAAAGGGTTAGTCACAGTTCATTTAAGGCAGTAGCTAAAGAATACAGCTCGAGGAGCATTTGTAGCTTGTATATTTCACATAGTCAGATTAGGCAGGAGTAGGGGCTTTACCTCACCACGAGGGCCCCGAACCTGGGTACTTCTTGCGTCCCGCTACGCTCGCTTGTATCCAATCCCGCCTGCGGACGCCGTCGATAGCTTCCCTGCTAGTCCCCACACCTCTATCTAACCTCCTCAGCTACTGTCGTTCCCAATACAATGACAGTTGGCGCCCACCGTGGGGCTAATGGCTTCGACCGAGTCACGCCATACGGGACCTCAAGATTTTCAGCCGGTGAGCACGTGGCCTCCGGCCTGGTGCTCACGCTCGGCAGGTTCGACTGCGTCATCGACAACGCCTCCTGCTTCGCCGGAACTTCCTTCCCGGCAAACGACACCGTTCTGCTATTCGGCGATCTCCCTGTCTACATCGCCACCGTCCCGGAGCATTTCCCTAGGGAAATCGTCTCTGTCATGGGGCCGCCATGCTCAAGCGGAGGCACCTCCGCCGCACCTCGCGGCGTGGAGGTCATGATGGCCGGATCCAGCTCGCAGCCCCGCCGGCCGCGGGAGCGAGGCGTGGACGAGGTCAGAACTTCCGCTCCCTCGCAGCCTCGGAACCCGGTCGAGGATGCCATTGATCGGCTCCTAATGCCGGTTACCCTCGGGGACAACCCGGAGGAGGCGGATGCCAACTTCACCATGGAGAGACAGATCCTCCTCCAGGAGGCCATGGAGCTGGCAACAGCCCGCAAGCAGCTGGATATCGCTAGGCACGAGTATGATCACGCGCACGGCCTCACCCCGGCTATCGTGGAGCCGAGCCGGCGCGGACAGGTACGACGTTGGGGCGGTGAGCTAGGCGGCAGGATGGAGAAAGACGGAGAACCGGATCCCGCGCCTGCCCCTACACGGCCCACCTACAGCACGCCCATCAAGAACTTGCGCGCGGCGTGAGCCGCAGCAGAAGAACTACCCAGCCTGGAGGGCGAGGAGCGAGCCCGCCAGCACGCTCGCGTCCAGGAGCTCCTCCGCGTCATGGACGAGCAGGCCGGTGCCAACCGGCAGAAGCAAGAGGACCTTAGCTACTCCAGAGGAAGCAGGCTACCCGCCAACAGCAGGGGCGCACCACGTGACATGCAGCAGGCGTCCTCCCCTCAGCCGGCTAGGGCCCGCAGCAGGCGTCACAGCTCCGGCAACAGGGGCCAGCCGCGCCAGGAGCAGACGGTCAACAACAACCCACCACCTCCCCCACCACCAGCCAGAGCACCCAGACCAGCCGGTTCCCGCCTCTCGGGCCGGGTGGGTGCGCCCAACCCGGATTGTCCAGATGCCCGTGACCGCATCGAGCTGCTCGCTCAAGCACGCGTCACGGAGGAGGAAGATTCTACCGGACCAGTTTGTTTCGGACCCCGCATCCGGAACGAGCCGTTTCCGGATAAATTCTCCCTGCCCAGGACACCCCAAATCTGACGGCAAGAGCATGAAGCAGAAGACTGGTTGACCGACTACGCCACGGCAGTCGGCATCGCCCACGGGAATAAGCGCACAGCCGTGTGTTATGTCCCTCTCATGCTAACCGGGTCGGCAAGGACCTGGCTCAACAGCCTCGCGCCCAACAGCATCAACGCCTAGCCTGATTTCGAGAAGGTTTTCGTCCGCAACTTCAACGGCACGTACAAGCGCCCAGGGCGCCCGTGCGACCTGGCCTTGTGCGTCCAGGGCGACCGCCAGACCGACCGCGAGTACCTCGCCAAGTGGACGGAGCTCCGCAACACTTGCGCGGGCATCCTGGAGAGCCAAGCCATCGGTTTCTTCATCGAAGGATGCCGAGAGGGCACCATGCTTCGCCATCGGCTACTGTGTGACGAGCCGAAAACCATGGCGGAGCTCATGACAGTTTCCGACCATTACGCCACGGCGGATGCCGCCATGAAGAAGCCCCTCCGAGTAAACGCGGAAGGCCGTCCGACTCCCACGGAGCCGTCTCGCGACCGTCCGAGTAATCCGGCTGGTGAAGCTGGATCCTCCAGACGCCACGGCAACGACAACCGGTTCCACGGGGACCGCCAGGACAGGCAATAGAAGCCTCGCTACCACGCGCGGCAGGTCAATGCCGTAGAGGGTGCGCCCGACGCACCGGCTAACGACACAAGAAGGCAGAAGCCCCGGCTCACCTTCGACCAGATGATTAACTGGCCGTGCAAGTGGCATAGCGGTCCCTTCAAACTGGCTATGCACACCACCCGGAACTGCAGCTGGACTCGCCAGCTAAAGGACAAGGGCAACCAGCCTCGCCTCCCCCTCCCCCACCGGGTGGACCCCTACCTGAACTGGCCAGCTAGGGGAGCCGGTAATGATGGTAACGGCGGCAACGGTGGCAACAACAACAACGGCTACCCCCAGCCGCACCCCGCCTACCACATCTTCGAGACGGAGCAGGACGACAAGCACAGCCGCAGGCTACGCTCCAAGGAGGTCAACGCCATCGTTTCTCCGGTCCCCCAATACCTGAACTGGTCGGAAACCCCCATCACCTGGAGCCGGGCAGATCAACCTGAGCACCTGCCGACTCTCGGGGGCTACGCCATGGTGCTCGACCCCCTCATCGTCTCCAACGCACGCACCTGCCGATTCTCGCGCGTCCTCATCGACAGAGGCAGCAACCTCAACCTCCTCCACCAGTCCTTGCTGGAGAAGCTGGGCATTCGCGAAAGCGACCTGCGCCCGACTACCACGACATTCCACGGCGTACTGCCGGGGCCAGCCTGCACTCCGCTGGGAAAAATCCAGCTGGACGTCATCTTCAGGACCGAGGAGAACTTCCGCCGCGAACCAATCTGGTTCGAGGTGGTAAATTTGACGAGCTCCTACCACGCTCTCCTCAGGCGCCCCGCCCTCGCCAAGTTCATGGCCATCCCCCACTACGCATACCTCAAGACGAAGATGCCAGGACCCCACGGCGTGATCACCGTCGCCGGCTGCTTCAGGCGATCGATGGAGTGTGCCTCAGCCGGTTCCAAACTAGCAGAGGCCCTCATCGTAGCCAAAGAAAAGCGTGCGATCATGCGCAATGTGGACATGGCCCAGCAGGACATCCCGGCTAGCAGCAAACCGGCTGGAGAAGGAGCCTTCCAACCGGCAAAGGAGACGAAGAGGATCCTGCTCGACCCCTCCGACCCGACTAAGTTCGTCACCATTGGTGCCGGCTTAGATAGCAAATAGGAAGGCGCGCTCGTCGACTTCCTCCGTGAGAATCGGGACATCTTCGCATGGTCTCCCAAAGACATGCCGGGTGTGCCGAGGGAGTTCGCCGAGCACTCACTTCATGTCCGTCCGGATGCCAATCCGGTCAAGCAACCTCTGCGCCGGTTCGCAGAAGAGAAGAGAAAGATAATCGGTGACGAGATCACCCGGCTCCTTGCAGCCGGGCTCATCATGGAAGTATACCACCCGGACTGGCTGGCGAACCCAGTCTTGGTGTTGTAAAAGAACAAGACCTGGCGCATGTGTATCGACTACACCAGCCTGAACAAGGCGTGCCCGAAAGACCCCTTCACCTTGCCCCGTATCGATCAAGTCACCGATTCCACGGCCGGCTGTGATTTGTTGTCTTTTCTAGATTGTTATTCTGGATACAATCAGATCCGGCTAAACCCGGCTGATCAGATTAAAACATCATTTATCACCCCCTACGGGGCTTTCTGCTATGTAACCATGCCTTTCGGCCTAAAGAACACAGGCGCCACCTATCAGCGATGTATGCAGAAATGCTTGCACTCGCAGATAGGCCGAAATGTGCACGCTTACGTGGATGACGTGGTCATCAAGACCAAGGAAAAGCGCACCCTCCTCGAGGATCTGTGAGAAACATTTGGCAACCTCCGCCAGTACCAGATGAAGTTGAACCCGGAAAAATGCGTCTTCGGAGTACCATCCGGCCAGCTACTCGGTTTCCTCGTATCTCAGCGAGGCATCGAGGCAAATCCTGAGAAGATCGCGGCCATCGAGAGGATGCAACCGCCCAAGAACCTGCTTGGAGTCCAGAGGTTCACCGGATGCCTGGCTTCCCTCATTCGTTTCGTCAGCCGGCTGGGGGAGAAGGCACTTCCGTTGTACCAGGTGATGAAAAAGATGGACAAGTTCTCCTGGACTTCGCAGGCCAACACCGTGTTTCACGACCTCAAGCGCATGCTGTCCACAGCGCCGGTTCTAGCCACGCCGGCTAGCAAGGAGCTGATGTTTCTCTATATAGCAGTCACCAGCCGGGTCGTCAGCGTCGTCCTGGTGGTGGACCGCCCCGAGGAAGGCAAGGCTCAGCAGGTTCAGAGACACGTCTACTACCTCAGCGAGGTTCTCTCCCTCTCCAAGCAGAACTACCCCCACTACCAAAAGATGTTCTACGGCGTGTACCTAGCATGCAAGAAGCTCAAGCACTACTTCCAGGAGCACCCGATCAAGGTCATGTGCACTGCACCCCTTTCGGAAATCATCGGCAACAAGGACGCCACCGGCCGGGTCGCCAAATGGGCCATCGAGCTCGCCGCCTACTCCATCTAGTACGAGCCCCGACTCACGATCAAGTCACAGGCGATGGCGGACTTCCTCATCGACTGGGCCGAGACCCAGTATCTCCCACCGGTTCCGGATTCGGACCACTGGAGGATGCACTTTGATGGGTCGAAGATGCTCGGGGGCTTGGGAGCCGGCATCGTGCTCACCTCGCCCAAGGGAGACCGACTGGAGTACGTGTTGCAGATCCACTTCAAGGCCTCCAACAACGTAGCCGAATAGGAGGCACTGGCGCACAGGCTCCGGCTGGCCAAGGAAATCGGCGTCAACCGGATCCTGTGCTTCGGCGATTCAGACTTGGTGGTACAACAGGTATCCGGGGAATGGGATGCCAGAGATGCCAACATGGCCCTCTACCGGTTCCACATCCAGAAGCTCAGCTCCTCCTTTGACGGGTGCGAATTTCATCACGTCCCCCGCACCAACAACGAGGCAGCCGACGCGCTCTCCAAGATAGGGTCCACCAGGCAGGCCATCCCACCAGGGGTCTCCCTGGAGCACCTGCACAAGCCATCCATCAACCCGTCACCGGAATCAGATTCCATCATCTAGGCGGGGAGCGTCCCGGCAGCCGGGGCAGCGGAGGCGGAGCCGGCGGAGCCACCAAAGAAGAAAACTCGTGCCAACTCCGGCCAGGTGGAGCCCTCCGGGTCGCAGGACCCAGGGGCTACCGGCTCGCCCAGTGGCTCAGGGGCTGCCGCCCCGGATATCTCACCCGGACGGCCCACCGACACCCGACAGCCGGAGGACAGGAGCGTCCTCGTCATCCGGGAAGTGCCATCCTGGGCATGGCCCTTCATGAACTACAACGCCAACAGCGAACTCCCGGACGACAAGGTGGAGGCCAGACAAATCCGACGCCGCGCGCACACATACACCATCATAAACGGCGAGCTATACAAGTGTAGTGTATCCGGTATCTTCCAAAGATGTGTCGACGTAGACACAGGCTACCGGCTACTCAAGGACATCCACCAGGGCGAGTGTGGGCACCACGCTTCGTCAAGGGTGATAGTCGCCAAGGCGTTTCGCCATGGCTTCTATCGGCCCACCGCCCTCGAGGATGCCGAGCAGCTGGTCCGCGCGTGCAATGGGTGCCAACGCTTCCGGCAGCTCAGGCACATGCCAACCTTGGCGCTTAAGACCATACCGATCACCTGGCCCTTCGCGGTTTGGGGCCTCGACATGGTCGGGCCCTTCAAGCGAGCTTGCGCGAGAATGACCCACTTGCTGGTAGCGGTGGACAAGTTCACAAAGTGGATCGAGGCCAAGCCTATCCGGAAGCTGGATGGGGCGACGGTTGTTACCTTCTTCACCGACATCATCAACCGCTTCGGCTACCCCAATAGCATCATCACCGACAACGGCACGAACTTCACCAAGGGGGCCTTTGCCTAGTTCTGCAGCAACAAGGGCATCCGGCTAGACCTCGCCTCCGTTGCACATCCACAGTCCAACGGGCAGGTCGAACAAGCAAACGGCTTGGTGCTAGCCGGCATCAAACCACGTCTCATCGAGCCATTGGAGCGGTCACCTGGATGCTGGATCAAAGAACTTCTGGCTGTGCTGTGGAGCCTCCGCACCACACCGAATAGGTCAACCGGCTACACGCCATTCTTCCTGGTCTACGGATCGGAAGCCGTCCTCTCCGCCGACATCGAATTCGACTCCCCATAAGCTCCTCTCGATGAGCAGGCCAACAAGGAGGCACGGAGGACGGGTAGATCTCTGGAGGAGGCCCGAGCTGGCCCTGTCCAGATCTGTCAGACCGGCGACTACGCCGCTACCATTCCAGCCGGATTCGCCCAGTCGCATTCCGCGAGGGTGACCTGGTTCTCCGGCTGGTGCAAGACACGAAGGGAATGCACAAGCTATCACCACCCTGGGAGGGCCCCTTCATCATCAGCCGAGCGTTGCCCAACGACTCTTACTACCTCATCGATGCACAGCAGCCGCGCAAGAACAAGATGGACAAATCGGACGAGGAGACCGAACGTCCTTGGAATGCGGCCCTGCTGCGCCCGTTTTACACCTAGTCGCCAAACAGTGTATGTATCCCGAAAACCTCATAAATGAAAATGCGGACTCCCACGAGAATCTCGGGGGCTCCTTCTGGAAATGTGCACGTACCTGTTCTCCGATTAAAATTTTCTGGCTCCGGCTACCCCAACTCGGGGGCTCGTCGGCTGGCCCGGCCTGTTAAGCCCACAAACCGGCTGAGTAGTGTGCGATGATGTCAGAGGCCCACTCTTCGTCTCAGCTACAGACCACAACCCGGCTGTCCGGCTAGCAAGAGCAAAAGCCCGAGGCATCCCACATGAAAAACGGGGAAGAGGCGTGACAGATCGGGCGTCCCGGCCCCGCAACTAGCTCAAACCAATCCAGCCGCTAGTACCATGCGTAATGTACTGTCAGCTCCCTTCGATTCCGGCTGCAGACCGCAACCCGGCTGTCCGCAAGGACGCAGCAAAAACAGCAGAACACACGAGAAAGCGACTAAGTGCCTAGAAAGGAGCAAGCCAGTTTTTTGAAAAATAAGTCGTTTCCCGGCTACGATTTGACAGACTAACCTATTAACCTATGAAGATGTATGTGTATGCATATGTGCGTTCTTGTCTGACTACTTTGAGTCAGAATTCAGGAGAAGGAAAGAAGATTCGAAGTCCTTGCCATCATCAAGCGCTCCGAATCTCGGGGGCTACACCCACTGGGTGCGCTCATGCGCCCCCATTGGAATCTTGTAGTTCTTGGTCGACTAAGGGCGTTTAGCCAGCAGTTCGGAGCCTAGGTGAGGACAAGGGCGGGAGCAAGAAAAGACAAGAAAGATTTGAAGCACCTGGCTACGCCAGCTACTCCGAATCTCGGGGGCTACACCCAGTGGGTGCGCTCGTGCGCCCCCACTGGAATGTTGGTTCCCCCGGCTGAAGGCATCCAGCCGACGAAAGCAGCGGACTGGGGTGAGGCCAGTCGGATAAAGCTAGAAGAACAGGGAAGAACAAGGAAGATTCGAAGCACTGGCTCGCCTACTCGAATCTTGGGGCTACACCCAGTGGTGTGGCGCACCTCTGGAGGTGTAGTTCGTCCGGCTAAAAGTGTGTAGCCGGACTAGGGCAGCCGGGCGAAGCGAGCCGGCAAAGATATCAAAAGAAAATTCAAGACAAAAGTTAAGAAAGACTCAAGAATTCAGCATTAACAGGCAAAAGGGAGACGAAGCTCCCGAGAGTTACCCGGCATCAAAGATAGCCGGTACAGACAGACAAGTTTCACGCTAATCTAAAACAAGACAAATACACCCGGCATCCCGGGGCAACAGCTAAACGACAGGGCCTTTGCCGTGGGGGGGTTCCTGGCCGGCAGATGCTGGAGGCGGGGGAGGAGCCGCAGTGCTCGTTCTGGCTCCGGCACTGGTAGGCGGCGGCACCGAGGACTTCGCATCCGGAGTATTGGGGGACTCCGAGTCGGTGAGCACCTCGTCCGGATCCACGTAGTCGGCGATCTTGATGGCGGAGCCGCGAAGCTCCGGATGGGCTTGGCGGATGGCTGCAAGATCGGCTTCGGCGCGGAAGCCCCCGTCGATCTTCTCGACGCGAGCATCCTTGAACCAGGAAAGCATCAGCGCCAGGGCCATCTCCGCTCCACCACGCGCCGCCAGATCCCGCAGCCGGTCCACCGCAGCCGGCACCTCTCCCACCCTCACCGCCAGCTGCGCCATCATCTCTAGAACCGGAGCCTCCGGCCACATAAAGGAGAAGATGTCCCGCGCCGCCTGATGAAGCTTCGCGGCCTCCTCGCCAAGAAGAACGACGAGCTCCTGAGCCGTCGGCTGTGCTCCCGGCCAGTTCTCCTGCAGCCGGTTGTAGGCCAGTAGGTCTATGCCGAGGTAAAAGGCTGTCAGAGAAGAGGAGTCAAATCCGGCTACCGGATCCGGAAAGAGAAGAAGACGGAAGAAAGAACTCACCTTTGGCAGTGTGGCCGACTTGCATCAGCTCCTCCACCAGCGCCTTCTCCTTGACTGCTAGCCGTTTTATCTCCTTCTCTTGGTCCTTGTTCTGGGCCTCGAGAAGGGAGAAGGCTTCGGCCCGTCTAGCGAGCGAGGCGTCGCGCTCCTTGACGGTAGCCTCCAAGCCGTCTACCCGCGCGTGCCAGTCCTTGTTCTGCAAGTGCAACGTGGAGTTGGACCTGCTCAGCCGGTCGTTCGCTTTCTTCAAGCGATCGATCTCGCGCTGAGCGCACACGAGGATGGCTGCAACGAAGCCGACTATTAAAAAAAAGGGGGGAGAGACAGACGGATGAAGCGAACTTACTCTGGGAGGTCCCGTTGGCAGCAGCAAGCTTCTGCTCCAGGCTGCGGTTTCCACCGGTTGTGGCCTCAAGCAGCCGGATCTCCTTGACCACCAGCTCGAGCATGGCGGCAAGATCCAACAGCAAAGCAGCGGATGAGGCGTCATCATCCACGGTGTTGACGGCCAAGGACTCCTTCGCCGCGAGCACTGTTGTCTGCCACTCCTCCCCGAGCGCCTCGTTGGAGTCGTCGTCGCCAACCATGACAAGCTCCTTGCCAGTAGCCCCCCGCGCGCCCGCGGAGGAACCTTCCGGCTGGGAGCGATTCGCTTCCGGCTGGGGACCCTCCGGCTGGGAGGGGGCAGCCGGCTCGGCTTGAGGAGGAGAAGGAGGCTGCGCCTTAGAGGAAGGGGAGGCGCCGGTTGGATCAGCCGGGGCGTGAGGCGGCGACCCGGCTGGCGTCGAGCTGGCTCTGGCGCCGAAGAAACCGGCGCTAAAGGGAAAGAGGAAAAGACAAGAGCAAAACAGGCTAAAGTCAGAAAAACAAGCACAAGGACAAACAAACATAAAGCACCGAGGGAGAGGGAGAAAAACATACCCCGGCACGACCGGGGGCGGCCCTTTCTTCCGGCCAAGACGGCTTGGCGGCAGGGCGCTAGTCCAGCCCCTCTTCGGAGCCGGCTCCTCCGCCGCAGGACGGCGGGAGCCAGAATGGCTGGAGCCCGCCTCCGTCCTTGCTGGCCGTCCGTCATGAGCTCCTGATCGGCTCCGACCTCCTCCTCGTGCACCTCACAGCGTGCGGGAATCGGCGACCGGCTCGTCATTCCGGCTGGGAAGGCATCACCGTCCCCATCCGATTCCTCGCCGGATCGCGGCCGCAGCGGCGGCATCCAGCGCAAACACCTCGAGAGGAGCGTCGCCCTCCTCGCGAAGGATGCAGGCGAAGATCTAGCGAATGCAAAAGGTCAGCCAGACAGAACAAGGAGATAACACAGAGGGAATAAGCAAAAATTCCGGCTACAAGAACTTACCCGGGGCGCGCGGTTCTCCGGCTATAGGGCGCCAGGCTGAACTTCCAGTTCTCCGGCAGCCGCTCCTTGCTGATCGTCCACAACCACTCCTTCAAGTTGTGGTAGCGGGGATCACGGCTGACGGTCGGGTCCAGCCGGCCGGAGTAGAAGCACATCTTGTGTGCCTGCTGCTGGAGCGGCATCATCAGCCGGGACATCCAGCTAAGGGTGATGTCCCGACCGGTTAGCTGGCAGGTGACAAGGGAGCGCATGAGTGCCAGCATCGCATCCGTCTCCGCCTTGTCGCCGTAGACTTTCAGGTCCCAGTTTTGCCGGCTGGACTCGACATCCTGGAAGGCCGGCAGGTTTATCCGGTCGATGTCGGTGACGTTCTTGACATAAAAATACGACTGCTGCCACAGCCGTACCGTGTCCTGGAGCAAGAACTTCGTATAGCCAGATTGGGAGCGGGAGTATATGGAGGCGCCGCCGCAGACGACTAGCGGGCCCTTCGTATACTGCACCTGCGGCCGAACTCGGAAGAGCCGGCAGAAGAGCCCGAGATCCGGCTGGATCCCGAGGTAACTCTCGCAGAATGCCATGAAGTGCGCCAGCGTTCCGATGGCGTTGGCGCCGAGGTGGTGGAGGCAGAGGTCGAAGAAGGCCAGAAAAGTCAGAAAGAAGGGGTGGAGCGGCAGCGCAAACCCGTGCGCCAGGTGCGAGAGGAAGATAACACGCTCCCCCTCCGCCGGATGCGGCGACACTTCCCCCACCGGTGCCAACCGCACCGCCACCTCCTCCGCCGGCGGGAGGACGCGGGTCGCACGATACTTCACGATCTGATCCTCGATGACGGAGGAGCCGCACCAGGCTCCGCGGTCAGCCGCCATTTCCGGCTGAGGAGAAGGAGCGGCAACGGAGGAATGGCGGTGGCCCGTAACGTCGACAGCGGCGAGCGGGCGGCGCAAAAGGCAAGAGCGCAGGAGCAGCAGCACGCGAGGAGGAGAGAAAGATCACAGCGGGGGAGCGAAGGAAAAGAACTGCCTCCCCCGCGGCACCCCTTTAAAGGATCAGAGGGGCAACCGTCGGCAGGGCCACGTGGCGTGCATCCGGGCGACCCACATCCCAACCACCGCCTAGATCTCGTGTGCCGGGACGGGATGCGCAGAAGATCCTGGGGCGAGAACCGAAGCGCCGGACAGCAGTTCCCCGAGGCAACGTGCGACGGGACGTTACGCTGGCCGCCGCAGAGCAATGATGGCGCGTGTGCGCGTGGCCGGCGTCAGCACTGATGTCACGGGTAGCGCAACCGCCAGGCTCAGCCAGATCAAAATTCGAAAAGCAAAAGAGGCGGCGCTACAGATTTTCAAAGGCGGAATCCACACGCGCTCGGGGGCTAGTGTTAGGGGGATGATCCCCGGATACCCCACCCGAATAAGAAACAGGATAGTCGGATCTCGACCGGCTGACCAGATGCAGCCGGACAGGGTAGGATGGACCGGTTACCACCCGGTAGCCGGACCATGAAGAGGTAGCCGGATACGACGACGTAGCCGGATCCAATCAGAGGGACAGGACGACGTGCGTATTAGTGCACGATACACCCTGTACGACGACAAGACGGGCAACCACCCGCCCATACCGAAGACTTGGCGTGGCTGACGGGGGAACAGTGGCCTGTGCTGACGACGGGCTCGCACGGCGTCCACTATGCCTATGACAGCCATACTAAGAATATATCATGTATAAGTGACAAATAGTTAAAGGTAGTTCATTGTAAAGTGTTACATTGATACTAGTTTTGTCACAAGATACAAATTAAATTTATCTCAATTTAGACTATGGGTGGCACAACGTAATGAAGGATGTTCCATGATGGATTTGGATGAGTTCCAAAGTTGAGACATTGTGATGGATACTACAACAGAAGGCTAAGTATATGACTGTTATAGTAACAGCAAAGGAGGGCATTTGTGTTAAGTAGTTTGTTATCAAACTAGGTGTGGTTCAAAGTGGGATAACACTATGAAGATATATTGTATGACAATAATATCAACATATTTTAACCCGGACAAACTAAAGGTCTCACCAAAGGACCAAATTTATACAATGCCATCTCATTTGAGAATGAGTGATGCGTAGAGACGCAAAGACATGCAAATACACACGGACCTGAAACTGTCAGATCTGCAGATTATGCTAACCACTTGCAATCGCGTATATGCAACACCAGAAAGCCATAGGTGTTCAATACGCAAAGTTTTTCAAACTAGATTATTGACTCTAGTGCAAGTGGGAGATTGAAGGGAATATGCCCGAGAGGCAATAATAAAGTGGATATTATCTTATTCCATGTTTATGAGAAATGTTTATTTTGCATGCTATAATTGTATTAATTGGAAACGTTAATACATGTGTGTTTAATAAACAAAATACAAAGTTCCTAGTGATGCCTCTCATATAAACTAGCTCGTTGATTAACAAGATGATCAAGGTTTCCTGATCATGGACATTGGATGTTGTTAATAACGAGGTCACAACATTGGTGGAATGATGTGATGAACATCCATCTGAAGTATAGCATTATGATCAAAGTCATTATGTGTATATTGCTATAACATCATAGGAAGTAATCTTAGTCCTTAGACCATGAGATCATGTTAATTGCTAACATCAGAAGAGTGACTTGATAACATCAAACGTCACACCGTAAAAGGGTGACTATAAAGGTGGGTTCAAAAACTCCGAAGGTGTTATGTTGAGGCTCATGGACCAAGAGTGGGATTTGTCCATCCTGATGACGAATAGATATACTCTGGGCCCTCTCGGTGATATCACATTGAGAATAGCTTGCAAGCAAGTGATGTGATCACTAGAATCTTATATCACGGGAACAAGAAAAGAGTGCATGTCGGTAACAAGATCAAACTAGGTATTTGGATGCTGATGATCGAATCTCGGACATGTAATATATCACGAGACAAAGGGATTTAGTTACGACGTTAAAGGTTCACACGATCACAAGAGTCATCGTTGAATATGTGGGAGTAGGTACGGATCTCCAGGTCCCGCTACTGATTATTGATCGGAGAGGGGTCTCGATCATGTCTACATTATTCGCGAACCGTAGGGTGACACACTTAAGGGATACTGACACCATTTAGGAGCAAATATGTTTCAGATAAAGATTATGAAAGCGCTGGAATCATTTCGATGGAAACCGAAATTTTTTCGGGTGAAATTGCTAAAACTGGTTCCGCATGTGATATTGAAATGTTGTAGGGAGTTTTATGCGAATGTTTGTTAATTAAAGTAATTAACAAAATTCTGAATAAAATAAATAAAAGTGTTTTATTTAAAGATAAAATGCATTTAATTTGGTGAACATTAAATGCAAAGTGAGTGGAGTTGAAATTGATGTGAGTGGGCTTAGTGGAAGCTCCACCCACATGAATGAGGGAGAGGAGGGGGAACCCACCATGGCCAGCCAGCCATGGCCTTGGGGCTGCGCCCCCTCCCCTATAAAAGGAGCCCCATGGCTCCTCTCCTCTTGCCCCACGTCCTCGTGAAGGTTCTTTCTCCCTCTAGTTATTCCCCATGGTCTCGGATTAGCGAGATACATGTTCCCGGTGGCTTTATCTAGAAAGGAGTTGCTACTTCTGTTGCATCGCTGGAGCGAGGAGGCGGAGGTTGTTCGGTGGACCAGACGTGTGTGAGATCACGGATGCACCGCTACTTTGCGGTGCTGGACTTGATGGTGCTGGACCTAATGGTGCTGGAACTGCTGGACCTGAAGGACTTCATCATGATCTTGAGATCGGCAAGTGTATGACTACATCATCCACGAGTTCCTTCTCGTTAACAAAGCTTTGTTGTCTTTGAGGGTATGTTCTCTATGGATGTATATCCACTTGTTGCTTGTATCTAGTAGATAGATCTTGGTGTATAGTTCCCATCGTAGGAAATTTTTTGTTTTCTATGCTACGAACCCAATAGCTTCACCATATCATCCTCAAACGAGTGGTGAAGTGGAACTCTCCAATAGAGAATTAAATACCATACTCAAGAAAACGGTGGATAAATCAAGAAAATATTGGTCATACAATTTAAATGACACTCTATGGGCATATCGTACTACGTTTAAAAATCCAATGGGTATGACATCTCATAAGATGGTATATGGTAAGGCATGACATTTACCTTTAGAATTTGAACACAAAGCTTTTTGGGCAATCAAGAACCTAAACTATGATCTTAAAGCAGCGGGAGAAAAACTTTTATTAGATATTCATGCTTTAGATGAGTTTATAAGTGAGGCTTATGAGAATGCTAGATTGTTTAAAGAAAAAGTGAAAAGATGGCAAGATAGAAAAAGAAAAAATAAGACCTTTAAAAGTGGATACAAGGTGTTGCTCTATAATTCTCCTCTTAAGTTGTTTCCAGGGAAGCTCAGATCAAAGTGGGAAGGCCCCTATGTAGTTGAAGAAGCTTATTCATCGGGAGTAGTGAAGCTTCAGGGAAAAACACCCTCTCTTTCATGGGTGGTAAATGGACAACACTTTAAGCATTATCGAGTAAAAGAAGATATAAGTGCAGTCACCATACAAGTGATCACCCCAGAAGAGGTGATTAAGCAAAGATATACAAGGAATGACAACTACAAGAAGAATCGAATCAAGACAAAATGAGCAACAATATGGTCAAGCTATTGACCATAAAAGAGCGCTTCATGGGAGGCAACCCATGCGAAGTAAAGTTTTGAGTAAGTTTTTAAATTTTTAATTAAGTTTTAATTGAGCTTGTGTTAAATAAGGAACATTTAAAGCTCTAGCAAAGAAAAGGAACATTGATAATGCTAAAATCCCGTTCACGGGATATTAGTCGAAAATTTAAGCTGTCATTTTTCTGTCAAAACTTGATATTTCGTTAAGTTTTAGATTAATAAAGAATTCTTAGAGAATAAGGTACTTTTTGGTGGATCCATAAGGTTTAACGATTAACTATATGGCGGAATAAAAATTCTGGCCGTATAGTTGCGGTCGTATAGTTGTTTCGACATCACCCTTTCCAATCACGAAAGGTACTAAGGGTTTAACGACCAACTATACGGCAAGGATAAAAATTTCACCCATATAGTTGTCGTCGTATAGATATCAATGCCTTCGTCAAAATTCCTTTCTAGGGTACTGATAGTTTAATGATACGTTGCAAATGTATCCATAATTTTTGATGTTCCATGCTTGGTTTTATCTACTTTCTTATGTTTTGTCCACACTTTGGAGTGTTTTTCATATGATTTCTTGGACTAACCTATTAACAAGAGCCACAGTGCCAGCTGCCTGTTTTCTGTTTTTTTCGTTCTAGGAAAGTCAGAAAATGAATATTTTCAGAATTGGACGGGACAAAAGCCAAAGTCAGTTTTTCACCGAGGGACAGCTGGAGCCAGAATACGAGACGGAGAGGGGCTGGGGCCCGACCACACCACCTGGCCACGCGGCCAGGCCTGGCCCGCGCTAGGGGTGGTCTGGCCACCCCAGGCACCCTCTCGGCCTCTCCTTCTGCCTATAAGTTGCCTCTGATACGGAAACCCTAAGGACCCGATCAAAATTCCACGAAAGAGTCTGTAGCCACCGTCATCTCCATCCCTAGATCAGGAGGGATCTGAAGCTCTTCGGCACCACCGCGGGAGAGGGAATTCACCACGAGGCCTTCTTCATCACCATGCAAGCCTCCGGTGTGATGCGTGAGTAGTTCATCTCTGGACTACGGGTCCATATAGTAGCTAGATGGCTGGTTCTCCTCCTTTGTGCTATCATGTCTAGATCTTGTGAGCTCCATTCATGATCAAGATCATCTATTTGTAATTACTACATGTTGTGTTTGCGGGGATCCGATGGATATTGAGATGCTATTTCAGATTGATTATTGATTCTATCATGTCTTTGTTATTTGTGATCGTGCATGCTTTCCGTTGTTAGTAGCTATCTTAGCCAAGTAGATGCTAGCAACTCCAAGAGTTAGTATTAATGCTCGATAGTGGGTTCATGCCTCTGGTAATCTGGGGAAGTGACAGAAATCTCTAAGGTACTAGATGTGCGGTTGCTACTAGGGAGAAAACAACAATCCTTTGTTCATAGAACAATCGTATTGTTTACTTTAGACGCAATTCGTAATGCAATTATCCGTTGCTTGCAACTTAATACTGGAGGGGGTTCGGATGATAACCTGAAGGTGGATTATTAGTCATAGATGCAGTTGGATGGCGGTCTATGTATAATGTTGTAATGCTCAATCGAATCTCAAAGGAGTCAACATGATTACTATATGCTTGTATGCTTTCTTGATGTTTGTCAATTTCCCTGCTGTAATTTGTTCACCCAGCATGTTATCTATCTTAAGGACAGCCACCTCTAGTGAACTATGGACCCCGGTCCTTTCTTTTACCATCAATCTACAACTGTTTACTGCTTTGTGTTTACTTTCTACAAACTATTACTTTCTTCCACTCGATACGTTTAATCCTTTGTTTTCAGCAAAACCGGTGAGATTGACAACCTCATTGCAAGTTGGGGACAGAGTTCTGTGGTTGTGTTATGGAGGTCTCCACGTTGCTGATGGCACCGGTAGTGCGCCCTGCCAAAGTTCAGCTAGCTACACCTTTTGGGTGTTTCCTTGCTCCTACTTGATTGATAACCTTGGTTTCATAACTGAGGGAAAACTTACTGTTGTGCTCATCATACCTTCCTCTTGGGGTTCCCCAACGAGCTCGTTAATACGAGTCGCCAGTAATTTTCTAGCTGCTGTTGGGAGTCAAGGACATCTTCACAAGGGGAGTCCCTCATAACCAATCTCTTTAATTTGTTATTTTTTTTTTTGCTTTGTTTACTTTTGCTTTGTTTGCTTGTTTCTTTATCAAAAACACAAAACAAATAGTTTTACAAGTTTGCTTTCTTTATTAAAAACACAAAAAAATTAAGTCTTTCTATAGTTGTCACCTCTTCCTTAGCTCACCATGTTGATCCCTAAATTCACCCTTAAAGACCTTTCAATAGGTAGTGGTTCTATAATTGGGAAAGATAATATTGAAGAATTCTTTAATCATGTTAGTAAGCATGAGGATATTGAGGATAGATCCCTTGCAGAACTTGCTCCAAACTATGAGATTTCTGCAGCTTCTTTAGTTCACATGTTGGAAGCTAGGTTTGTTAATATTAATCCCTCAATGCAAGTAATGTTTCTTAAACTTAAAGAAATTGAGGACCCTGAAAAGAGGGATTTTATTCTAGAAACTTTGCTCAAGGAATTCTATGATGTTGCCAAGGAAGCTAGAAAAGTATTTGAACGTTTTAATATGCTAGGCTCATGTGTAGATGTTGTTGGTACATGAGAAAAGATGAACAAAACCGAACCTAATGGGGAGAAAACTAAGATACCAATACCCTTTAAACTTGTAGCAACGCATGAAGCCATAGAAAAGAATCTCGATTGGATTGTTCCCGAAAACCCGTTTGATGAAAATAGTGAACCAAAGAGCATTGAGAGAGGATCCTCTAGAACTTATTTGGATGAGATACCTTGCCTTGTTGAAGATATTTCTGGTATTAATCTTAATGCTTCTTCATTTGAGAACACTTGATTATTTTTCTTGCTTCGTATGCCTAACTTAAAGGCGTTAAAGAAAAGTACTTATTGGGAGATAACCCAAAAGTTTTAGATGATTCTTGGAAGTTATTAATTCAGCAAAAACCGCTCCTTATCCTTTTTATTTGCTTTTTGTGCCAAGAGTAACCTCTAATGAGAGAGAAGTAATGATTGGGAAAGTTGCTGTCGCGAAACAAATTTCTGTGCTTCACCGGAAAAATCCGTGTAAAATCTCTGTACGTCCTTTTGAGGCGTGAATATTTGTGCTTCTGACCCAAGTTGTTATCTAACTTTTGTTAGTTCAATACTTTTTGATTTGAGCAACATAAGGTCTTCGAAAAAAATCGTCTTTACATGCTGGTCTGTTTTGACAGATTTCTGCCATTTTCTGCATTTGCTTCTTGTTGGTTTCTTTTTGAGTTCTTTTGGGGAATTGAGCTTTTTGAGGGAAGTGCTACAGTATCTAGTGTTTTAATGGAAGTTTTATTGGTGTTAGAAAGACCTATCATCTTGAGTGCACTAATGTTGCTAATAAAGATTGTGTGAAGTTTTCTATGAAGGAAAAAATTTCAAGTGTATGGAAGGAATGAGTAATGAGATGAAGGATGGCCTAAAGCTCAAGCTTGAGGATGCCACGTGTGTAACCCCAAGAAACATCCAAGAATTACAAGCATCAAAGCTTGGGGATGCCCAAGGCATCCCCCACTTCATCAATAAAAATCACAGGTTTCTTCCAAACACTTCATTTTTATTATTTCATGCACAGTTGTGTTGTTCTTGGAGCGTCTTCTTTTTCGTTTTCGTTTTGGTTTTTCATTTGCTTTGTTTGTTTAGTTTGCTGAATAAATTGGTTGGACCCCCTCTTTCATACATTGGTTTTCAAATAGTTTGGTTTGGATTGGAAAAGAGTAGGAAAGTTCATGCTAAAGTGGTAAAGGGAGCTTGTTTTTGACTGTGGCCTATGCTTTGTCATGCCATGCTCGATATTGTTTTGGCTTTATGCTTAGTATTATCTTTTGTATCATGACTTGTTATAAACAATTGAGATTGCTTAATGTGCCTTTGAAGAATCACGCGTTGTTTTAGCATATTAAAGCATAGTATTGTGGTATTCTCTTTTGATGCTTTATTTGGGTTGACTTGGCACATGCTCACACCATGTTATGACTATCCCAAGTCACCATAGCCTTTATGATACTTTAGTTTTCAACTTGTAGTATCACTTTATGCTTTGATCAATGATGTTTTGCCGCTCTGCATGATTATGGCCATTATTGCTCTCTTAGTTGGTCGCTCCTAGTCTTTTGCTAGCCTCCACAACCAAGTATGAATTCCACTCATGCATCCAACTCCTAAAACCAAGTTATTCCAAAGAGTCCACCATACCTACCTACTAGCTTATGCTATTCCAAGTATATTCATGTTTTTGTCTACCTTCCAAATTAAACTTGTTATGAGAAAAGTAGTGATTAAAGCTCTCACGAACTTGATGGCACACTTTACTTTCTTGCCCTTAATAAACTTGAACCATTGCGTCCATATTTGTTGCGTATATGCTTGCGCTTTATAAGTTGAAGTTAGCAGAACCATGTATCATGGGGAACGCTTTCAACATTGCACCTGTACTTTGTACCCTGTTGATATCATGTTCTTTTGCTTATGGTTCCTGGCGGTGTGAAATAAAAGGAGAACTTGTAAGATCATGGAGTTTGTATGTGTGTTAGAGAAACGCCTGGTCCGCTAGCCTAAGCCATGCCTAATCATGGTGGTAACTTGCAGCATAACCATAATGAGCACTCTATGAAGCATCCTCAATAAAAACCTATGCAAATAGCAAATAAAAAGATCGCTGAGATGCTCATTGTCTGCTTGCCTTGTCATTTTGATTATGGGATAGCTCATGTATCATGTGCAAGGGGTACCCCGTTGGCGGTTCTCTATGATACATATGTACTTACAATGACAAGAGCTTACTTGTGACTAAAGTTGAGTAGCATGAGGTTCGGTCTTCGTAAGTAAGGGGCATGAGATTTCGGTTTATAACTTGTCAAGCATATCCTCTTATTTGTGTCACTTTAACCTTAATCACCTTCATGATGTTTATGATAGGGGTAATGAGAGCTAAAAGCTAATAAGTACCATAATTTTTGGAAGCTCTTGACGAGACTTGAATCCCTACTTCCTTCTATGAAGGCCTTTCTTTTACTTTAATGTTGAGTCTCCACCTTCTATCTTTATGCACCTACTTTGAGAGCATAGTGGCCATTCTTAGTTCTATGTGCATTGTCCCAAGACTTGTTGATTGTTGCATAGCTTTGATATTGCTTGTTTTAAACTATTTGTATCTAGTCACTCTTATGAACTTTGAAGGTGTCCTATGCATTTATGCTTTCTACTCTATGAGGGACAAGCTGAATTCCACTATGCTATGTTTTCTTTATGTGAAACAAACAAACGTCTTGCAAAGCATTGTTATTCATTAATCTTTTGTTTGTGCATTTTCATGTTGCAACAAAGTTTCTTTGTCTTATTGTTAGAACTTTGTCTTTCATGTTATGATTGAAGTACTATGATCCCAGCTTTGAATGTTTTACAAATACTTTGATCAAGTTTATGATAGTGGATGTCACCTCAAAAATTATTATTTCTTTTTATCACTTACCTACTCGAGGACGAGCAGGAGTTAAGCTTGGGGATGTTGATACGTTGCAAACGTATCCATAATTTTTGATGTTCCATGCTTGGTTTTATCTACTTTCTTATGTTTTGTCCACACTTTGGAGTGCCTTTCATATGATTTCTTGGACTAACCTATTAACAAGAGCCATAGTGCCAGCTGCCTGTTTTCTGCTGTTTTTGGTTCCAAGAAAGTCAGAAAATGAATATTTTCATAATTGGACGGGACAAAAGCCAAAGTCAATTTTTCACCGAGGGACACTTGGAGCCAGAATACGAGATGGAGAGGGGATGGGGCCCGGCCACACCACCTGGCCGCACGGCCAGGCCTGGCCCACGCCAGGGGGTGGTCTAGCCGCCCTAGGCAGCCCCTCGGCCTCTCCTTCCGCCTATAAGTTGCCTCTGATACGGAAACCCCAAGGACCCGATCAAAATTCCACGAAAGAGTCTGTAGCCGCCGTCATCTCCATCCCTAGATTGGGAGGGATCTGAAGCTCTTCCCGGCACCCTGCCGGAGAGGGGAATTCACCCTGGAGGCCTTCTTCATCACCATGAAAGCCTCCGGTGTGATGCGTGAGTAGTTCATCTCTGGACTACGGGTCCATCTAGTAGCTAGATGGCTGGTTCTCCTCCTTTGTGCTTTCATGTCTAGATCTTGTGAGCTTTGTTCATGATCAAGATCATCTATTTGTAATTCTACGTGTTGTGTTTACGGGGATCCGATGGATATTGAGATGCTATTTCAGATTGATTATTGATTCTATCATGTCTTTGTTATTTGTGATCTTGCATGCTTTCCGTTGTCAGTAGATATCTTGGCCAAGTAGATGCTAGCAACTCCAAGAGTTAGTATTTATGCTCGATAGTGGGTTCATGTCTCCGTAACTGGGAAGTGATGAAATCTCTAAGGTACTAGATGTGTTGTTGCTACTAGGGACAAAACAACAATACTTTGTTCATAGAACAATCGTATTGTTTACTTTACATGCAATTCGTAATGCAATTATCCGTTGCTTGCAACTTAATACTGGAGGGGGTTCGGATGATAACATGAAGGTGGATTATTAGTCATAGATGCAGTTGGATGCAGTCTATGTATAATGTTGTAATGCCCAATCGAATCTCAAAGGAGTCAAGATGATTAGTATATGCTTGTATGCTTTCTCGATGTTTATCAATTGCCCCGATGTAATTTGTTCACCCAGCATGTTATCTATCTTAAGGAGAGCCACCTCTAGTGATGGACCCCGGTCCTTTCTTTTACCATCAATCTACAACTGTTTACTGCTTTGTGTTTACTTTTTGCAAACTATTACTTTCTTCCACTCGATATGTTTAATCCTTTGTTTTCAGCAAAACCGGTGAGATTGACAACCTCATCGCAAGTTGGGGACAGAGTTCTGTGGTTGTGTTGTGGAGGTCTCCACGTTGCTGCTAGCACCGGTAGTGCGCCCTGCCAAAGTTCAGCTAGCTACACCTTTGGGGTGTTTCCTTGCTCCTAATAGATTGGTAACCTTGGTTTCATAACTGAGGGAAAACTTACTGCTGTGCTCATCATACCTTCCTCTTGGGGTTCCCCAACGAGCTCGTTAATACATGAGTCAGGATTTAACAACCAACTATACAGCGGGAATAAAAATTTCTGCCCATATAGTTGCCGTCGTATGGTTATTGACCCATCTCCAAAAAAATTATTCTGAGTACTGAAGGCTTACGACCAACTATACGGCAGGAATAAATATTCCCACCTGTATAGTTCCGGCCATATAGTTGGTTCCCCCGTAGGAGGAAACCTATAGTCGGTTCATAACTATACGACGGGACCTATGCGGGTCACACCCGTATAGTTGCTCGTTACGAACAGCGGCTAGGGTTTTCGACCTCCCCTTTTAAAGTTGATTGCATCTAACCTTTTTCATTAATTCGTAGAGGTATAGCCTCCAGCCTCGAAAAATCCTTGTCATCCCTATACAAGCCCCTTCTAACAATATCCGTGCAGCGAAGCCTTGGTGCCCTTCCATGTCAATAATATTTGGAGGAAGAAAGAAGAGAAGCCCATGAAGAGGATCAAATAAGTAGAACCTAAAGGATCATCATCGTCCAGCCCAGAGATCAAGCCTCTCCCAAACTAGGAGGACATGTTCCCGCAAAGGATGGAGATGATGAGGAAAGAAGAGCGGGGAAAGAGCAAGGATGAGTATCTCCCTAATCCCTATTGTCACAACATAGGATCCTATTATAAACCTCCTCTCGGTCCATCGCCTCTTAAGCCTAAGAAGGTGTGACAAGATGAGATTCATGATAAGATCTATCAGTTGGAAAAGGCTTCAAAATCATGTGTTGAAACAATTGGAGAAGGGATTGACTCCTACTGGATGATGAGAAAAGACCTTGAGAAAAAGGTCAATGACATCAATGGTAGAGTTGGTTTCTTGATTAAAACTGTTTTTGAGTTGATAGATGAGAAGAAATTCCTCTAGAAGAAAATTTTGAAGCTTCAATACAACATGGCCGAGCTCAGCATCCACCTCGTAAGCATAGCTAAAGTTTGTAACACATGGGAAGAAGGTGAAACTCTTGCTACCCAGGAGGAGGAATAGGTACCAACAAGGAGTTATTTGATCCCGCTTGGCTTGATTCCAAGCTTAGGGAGATCTTTAAGACCTTGTAATCTATCTTATAAGTTTTATATTACTATTTTAGTTTTGCATTATTTCGAGCTTAGAAATAAAAGTTTGCATCATTTGAATTCCCTTAAGGAAGTCGATCCCATTTGTGAAATTCTGAGTTTATTATCATATATGGAGCATTATTGAGTTTGTGCTTGTCTTATTGGATATATGAATGGCTTGAGTATAATTTTACTTACACTTAATGATAGAAATAGGAGTTTTCCACACCATTGGTATTAATGGAACATATAAAGATAATTTAATCGATATGTTGTAAGTTCATGGTTTGATTTACAAAAGTAAAAAAATCTGATTAGTCAAGTTGAGAAAGAAACCCGAATAGAGGAAAAATTTAAAAGTGCTATCAAAAGAGTGAGAACAAGTCGAGGTAGAATCTTCAAGTCATAAAGATGCTTCGTATACAATTGGAATTTGGTAATTGAGATTGTTAAACTTTGGATTCCTACATGAAGTGGAATGTATGGCTAGCTCCTTTGCACATCACTTAAACAAAAGTGTGAGCATATATATATATATATAAGAGCGAATGTGCATAGAGAAAATAGGCATACACCAATATATTATAGTATGACAAAGAAGCATTTTGAGATTTTGAATCCCAAGTGAATATGTTAATCCTACAACACTTGGGACTGCCTCGCTAACTCATTCGGTCGAACCGAATACTTTTACATCATGTTGAGATTCAACTTTTGTGAACTGTTGATCACTAAGGTGTGGAAGCCTTCTAATATTATTCAGATGGTTCGAGTAAGGTATTATTCATGAACTTATTCCTATGTATCATATATGATAAACACATGCTGCAACTGCCTCAATTATTTTATCGACTCAGCTTCATGAATATGAGGATCACATCCATTAAGCTGAACTTGCTCGGGACGAGCAAGAGTCTAAGCTTGGGGAAGTTGATGAGTGCATATTTGTATCATCTTTTATGTTATTATTTTACATTATAATTGTAGGATCCTGGTATTTTACGGCGTTCGTGCGCACATTTTATGTCCATTTTCACCAGGATCAGGACATATGATGGATACAATGGACACAATTCTTGGAGCAGTTGTATTGGGGGGAAAGGAGTAAAAAACAACATAAATCAATTATTTGGGAAATATCAATAACACTAGAAGAAAACCCGAAGCGATCAAGGCATTCAGCGGGTTTAACGACCAACTATACAGCGGGAATAATTTTCTGGCTGTATAGTTCCATTCATATAGTTGGCGCCGCCACCGCCTCCTCAAATAGTTTCACCCTGTGCAACTGGATCGGAGATACGACATACAGAACACCCAGAAATTGCTGAAACCTCACCTCCGGAAGGCATCTGGAGGGGGAATTTGCCCAAGGGATCCATCTTTGCCCTACACAGATCTGGGAGGCCAAGGCATCGATCTTCATCTTCATCAACCGCTGCGCCACCATCATCTCCATCCATCTCATCTTCATCCCATCTAGATCTTGTTGTAATTTCCGTACTCGTTGTGGATTTATACAAGAACTATTCATTTACAATTGTTTCCATTACCATTGCCATGATGTTGATTGCCTACATGTCTGAGTAGATCATTAATTCTTGGGGAGATGGAGAAACCCTAGCATATGATTGAGATAAAATAGAGGTTATTATGTTATACATCATTATGTGTATGTGTTAATTGTCTTCATCTTGATGTTGGGAGTTGTGCACCTCCTTAATATTTGCCTCTTATGGGGACACGGTGAAGGGGATTACTTGTTGGTAGACAGAGGGATGATAGCACTTACTGGGACTATAAAGCTGTTGTCATTCTTTACGTACTAACTTGGGGAAACAAGGAGAACTCATAAATCCATGTCCATGCCACTGGAGAAATCCCTTAATAGCGGGATAATACGATTGATGTTGTTTATCTGTCGACTGTGGTTATGAAGGATGATGTGAGTAGTGGTTGTTGTCTATTTGTCCATATATGGATCTCCTCCCACATACATACATATCACGAGAATATTTATTATAATAATCTTGATTGCTTAGTCTAAATTGCTAGCGGTGTATCCACCACTCCTTGAGAACGCATTTTTCCCTATTGTAGTTCCAAGCTCTTTTACACACGCGATTCTTACTTTCTACATTAAGTTTTTCTTTACTTTAATTGCTTCATCCAATCAAAAACCCCAAAACAATTTTACTATTCTTGCATCTCAAAATTATTCCTTAAGTACATCATTTAGTTTTACTAAAAAGCATTTTAGTCTTTCGCCTACTGCTCCCTGTGGGATCAATATCTTTATTTCGAAACTAGCTACAAACGATATGTACACTTGCATTCATCAAAGACCAAAAAGCATTATCAATGCTCGGGAGAGCATGGTTGATGTAGACGAGCCGAAGCCGACTTCAAGGTCGTGATGAAGTCCTTGCGCTCCTGTGGCTCCAACGACTTCTAGTGCCTCCAATGTTGCACCTCGCGGGGAGTTACATGCATCCAGTGCATGGCGATGACTCCCGCTTCCCTGATCGAGCAGCAGTTGCGGAAGTAGAGCTCCTGGATCCGAATCCCGCAACGCGATGGCGCTCCACAGTGAAGATGTCTCTCGTTCGCACAGTCCGTACTTGGGACCATGGTCACGAGAGAGGGAGAGAGAGAGAGAGAGATCAATTGGAGGCCTCCCCAAAAGTGTGGAAACCTTTATTGAATATTCGTTGTATTTATTTGGTCAAAATACCCCACTATATATAGGGGAAGGGGAGCTACTCCCTCCCTCAAAGTCCCGGGGTGGGACTAAAGAAGGGAGAGGGGGAGAGGGGGTGGCCGCCAGCCCCAAGGGTCCCTAGTGGGCCCCACGCGAGAGGGGGGGTAGGCCTAGCTGACCATCTCCTCCCTCCTTCCTCCCTTTGCTTTCCCTCATGGGCCCTTCTCCCTTCGAAATTTGGCCTATTAAGACTTTTGACCTTTTAATTGATTTTCTCTTTATTAAATAATTATGAATAAATAATTAAATCAATATTTAACATTCATTTACATATTATTCAATCTCCGTGTCTATGGAACACCTTCCACCTCCACTCCGGACATCCTCCGGACTTACCGAAACCCTTTTGGTTTTCTCTCTTCTCTTTCTTCGGTGATTCTTCCGATCTTGTAAACACTCTCTAAGCATCACCAAGCCCTTAAGCATGATACCCCATGGTTCGGGAACACTCCAGACATGATTGGGACACTCTCGGACCAATGATCAACAGAGGGACCTGGATGGCCATGTGACCCCTATGCATTCCACGAAATCTTTCGCCGTTTGAACCATGACCATTGTGTCTTATTCCTTTTGTCTCTCGATACTTGCATTGCTCGAGATCTTATCAATGACATCACCATGTCTAGTTCTATCTTGTTACCAACAAATGTTACTTAACGCATTTCGACAAGTGATATCCATGTGATCAAATCACACGTTGGACAGCTATTGGATATAACTTCTCCGAGTGGGCCCTCGAGTATCTTTCCACGACGCGGATGGACAAATCCCGCTCTTGACGTATAATGCCTCTATTGTTCCTCCGAATACCTGAACACACCTTTATGATCACTATTTAACCAAGTGACGTTTGATGCTATCAAAGTACCCTCGGGAGACAGTGATTGATATTGCCTCACGGTCTAAGAAATAGTCTACTAGGTCTATCTAATCATCGTAACTTGAACTTCGTGACGTGATCAGGTCATGATGTTTAGGTTGGGTATTAGTTCATCATTTCATTCTCAGAATGAGATGACTCCATTTCCAACTGGCATAAATGACATATGATTAGGAAACCTTGATCATCTGTTGACCAATGAACCAGTGACTAGAGTTTCACCGGGAACCCCTGGTTGTTTATATATCACACGTGTATTGACGTTTCCTTTCAATACAGTTATAGCATGATATAAAACTTAATCATAAACTTTATGAAATATGATGATAATCCTTATTACTATTTGTCACTAGGGCATATTTCCAACAGTCTCCCACTTGCACTAGAGTACAAATAAACTAGCTACATTTGTTCTTAATCATTGGCACCATATATTTCGGTACCTTGAACATGCTTGCTCATGGAAGAGGTTGAGTCTTGGGCCCGTACTTTACAGTCCCAAATCCTTTGCAACTTACTAATGTCACCTTGATTGACATTAATACTTATCATCACATGATAACATCTTTGTGTATGCATCGTAGTTATGGCAGCAGAACGAGGCCGGTTTCTAGGAGCCTACAGTGTCTTTAGATCAACCTCATGGGATTTCTCATGGGCACTGTGCCCTGGGACACATCATTCTACATTAAATACGAACAAGTCCCGCCATAATAGTATACCCTAGTGCACCCTATGCAACTTTCGATGTTTTGTTCACCTCGCTTCCTACTTGACTTTAGTCGGTATTATCGATATAGGAGTTTCCAATCTTCTTACAACATAACCCTTTATGCTTTTAAGATATGTCATCCTTTATGGATTTGGAATTATGTCTACAATTCTCTATTAGACACTGCGGACAAACTTAGCTCAGCATTCCGTGATTCATGCTTAATCACTTTTCAAACGTTCCTTCTTGGATCATATATTATGTTAATTTTTCATCATGGTTTTCCAAGACAGAACCTATGTCTTCAACATAGTGGATGATGATCATCGTTTTCTTTCTTTCAACCATCGATGTTTAACTTAATGCTATTCCTCATTTGAATTGACCAAGGACTAGGCCTGAATCAATTCCTATTCCGAAACTCTTTTCAGAATCCCTTTTAGGAATACTACATAATATCGTAATATACTTATTATCAACTTCTAAACCTTACAAATCATTATTTATTGGTACTTGTGCTTTTATTCTTAATGTGTCCTATACACACTTAAGAATCACTCTTTTAAGCTCCCACTCAAAATATGTTCCCAACATACTGGAGTTTGAGACTTATATTGCTCTCAGTCAAAAATATGTCATTCACATATTGTTTTAGGAAGACTTTTATAGCTCCCACTCAATTTCATGCAAATTACATATCCACTCAATATTTTGAACAACTTCAAAATCCTTTGATAAATTATCAAACTGAGAGATTTACTATGAGATACTAGTTTTAAATCCACTAGACTTTCAGCACACTTGAATCAAATCCATTTGAATTTGTCTAATAATTTATTCATGACAAATCGTGCCTTTGTCATTCACGTTTTCCTTCATGACTTTGCGGCCATTTGGAAAATTCAAGTAACCCCTTTACTTGTTAAGATTCAGCAACAAGTTGTTTTTTAATCTTAAGTGAATTTTATATTTAGGATTTATCATAACTTTAGTTTACCGTTATTTCCTTAGTAGTTCGTAGGTATGTCATATTTCGGTAATCATGACAAATGATTCACAATTGTCTCCATACGGCATATGGGGTACATTTTGAATCCTACTTCATGTAGTGAAAACACCAGTGGGGAAAACACAATGATCATTATCATTGATTCTTTCCTTTATGAATAGAATCATTTAGGAACGCTTTCCGTTGTGCTTCTCAACACTCCGATGCAGGGTTTTGAATCTTCATCATGTTTTTCACTATCTTCCAAAAGCTCCTCATTCGAGAACATAAACTTTCTCGAAGAAGTACCAAAACTTTAAGCAATACTAATTTTGCCTTTCTTTTAGTTATTGAATAACCCCAAAACTTTCACGATGATCCATACCAGATATGGTGTCGATCTCACGAATCCAGATGGTTCACTATATATTCTAATTGAGTGCTAACTATTTCTAACTAATGGTCTTTACACTTACACTAGAACGATTTATTTGGCGCCATCTATTTACCCACTTGATATCAAATATCATATTGTGATGATTTGCATTTTTTGACATTTCAAACGCATTGCATTCCACCATTTTCTTTATGCCATTCTTATAAAGTCGAATTTCATTACTATTGATCAAATCATAGTAATTAGATTCTCTTTTATCTGTATACCCTTCATATGCTGGAATTCTTTGATCATATCAAATAGTTTCATGCTCATGTTTCCTTTGGTGAACTTCTTTACACAATTCAAACAATCATATAATGATAATCACCATTTTTTTGAAATATGATACATCGAATATGTAGTTTCTTTCAACAATTCATCAAAACACTTTGTATTCATGTAATACATGGTGTTTAAGTTATCTTTGCTGAACTTAGGCATGATTCATATGTGACAAGAAAAGTGTCTTTCACATATTATCAATATAACTTTGAATTTAAACAATGGTTTCATTCAAAATGAATATATCAATGAGTTGGGTATTTTAAGGCATTTTCAATATTTTACAAATGTTCATGCATTATCAATTAGTTTCAAAACAAGGATAATTCACACATAATCGAACAAGATATGAACGCAAATAAAAATCATTCATAAAAGTAGAACAACTGTTTATTACAAAATCATATGAATAACCGTCTCATGAAGTGTGAGACACGCTAAAGAAGTTCATAATCTATTGATTACAATAACTATCCAAAACTGATAAACTAAATGATAAATGTCGAGGGAGAGTGTTGTTGGCCATCATCATCATGCTCGCCATCAACACGCAACGTGACCTCCTCTCCAGTAAGCAACTCTCATGCAGAATGATATGTTTTCAGCAAAATAGAACAAGTATCAAATATACTTAACACTGCAATATGTGTTTTCAAGATTATAACATTTATAAAATTGTATATCAAATATATACATTTGTCATTGATGACCTCACCTGCAATGGGTTCAACCTTCACATTCCTGAGATGTGATATGAACCTGTGGAAATCCCGTGTTTCCGCATCGCCTATCATGATGCAAATCCTAGCATGTGCTTGGTAGCTTGGTGGCAGCGACCGCAGCACAACACCGTTTGCAAAAGAGCCCATCATCCAGCTATCCAGAAAGTATGCAAGCCTCATGTACGCATCATGCATGCGCTCCAAGTGGGCTTCAAGTGAAGAATTCTCTTCCATCTTAATGGAGGGGAAATCTCCCATCAGCTCATGCTCCCATATGTGTGCTTGTTCCATGAAATGTGTCCTAAGATGTACCATTACCGTACGAGGGTCAACATTACCAACGACTGGCCATAGCTCATCCACCATCCCGAAACGCATCGTCACTGATATGAAGGTGGACATCTCACGACGGTAATAGCGGTCTTCCCGTTGCTCTAGGGTCTCTAAGATACTGGGCAACTCCAAATCCATCTTGTTGAGTATATAGTTGACCACGTCATTCTCACTAAGGAGAACATGGAGACGCGTAACCCACATAGAGAAGTTTGATCTGTCTAGCCTGAGCTTATCTCCATCTAACCAATCGTCAATAGGGAAGGTAGCATCAGGGAGAACCATTTTCTACATTTATACTTGTAAAAAGGAATTTAGACTAAGTTTATAATTAAATGAGTTAATATAATAACTCCACTAAAATCACTTATCCCCTGAAGGGTTCTAGTGATTACATGACCCCTTTTCCCCACATCTCCCCCGATCGTCACGGCCATCAACGTGAGTGCTAGGGTGGACGCATAAACATCGGTCACATCATTCATGTGACTGGTGCTCGATCTTTTGACCATCCGTGTTCCGAGGCCATGTCTACACATGAAAGGCTCGCCAACTCAACCTTAGTGTATTCGCTGTGCAACATGGCTTACACCCACTGTATGCGAATGTAGATATGTCTGACACCCGATCATCACGACGCTGCCTCATACCGAAGAACTTTCTTGGTGGTGCACACTAAGGGAGAACACAATCATTGGTATTTTTAATAGGGATCATCTTATTAGGCTACCGTCGAGTATCTAATACTAGCACAAAATAAGATATACAAACAATAACATTGAATGTAAATGCGATGTGATATGGTCCTTCATGTTGTGATCTCCATCCGGCGTCACCGGATTCCGGCGCCAGGGTTCCTGCGTCGTAGACATCGGGGTACCGGTGCCTTTCCAGCGTGGTAGTCCGTCACCTCCGTGACTGTCCACTATTACTTACCAACATAAGGTAATTACTTTACCTTTGCCACAACCATATCACAAAGCAACACCCTTGCAAAAAAAGTTACACCCCTCTACTTTATCTTTGCATGTTTTACGTGGTTGAATGGGCTTTCGCACAAGAACCATTCTTACCTACGAACTTTCACCACAACGTTGATCGAGTAGTTGTCTCTACTACACCCCTTTTAGGGACCTTCATTGCAAATGGCATACTAACTAATGGGAGAGATACAGACACCCCTCCAGAGCCACTTTATATGGTACAAGCAATATGTCATGCGTGGACCAGTCTCGTGAATGAACACATAAAGTCGGTTGGGGCTGCTTCATCAAGCATTGATGCGGTATACACAAGTACACGTGGGAGGGTAACAACTAAAAGATCAATGCCCACATGCTACATCTCGTGTGTTCTACCCGTACTAGCAATACTACACATAGATCTAGCTCTTATACCACTATAGGGTTCGCATATGAAAACAATAAAATTTTACCCTACACCCCTGATGCTCCAGGACCTATCTATTAGTAATGTAGTAACAGGAGGAGTTTTTCGCGAACTTATCCTTGAAGACCGAAAATTGTTGTCAACGCTCGGGAGAGCATGGTTGATGTAGATGAGCCGAAGCCGACCTCAAGGTCGTGATGAAGTCATTGCGCTCATGTGGATCCAACGACTTCTAGTGCCTCAAATGTTGCACCTCGCAGGGAGTTACATGCATCCGGTGCCTGGCGATGACTCTCGCTTCCTCAATCCAACAGTAGTTGTTGAAGTAGAGCTCCTGGATCCGAAGCCCGCAGCGCGACGATGCTCCATGGTGAAGATGTCTCTCGTTCGCGTAGTCCGGACTTGGGACCACGGTCACGGGAGAGAGAGAGAGAGAGAGAGAGAGAGAGAGAGAGAGAGAGAGAGAGAGAGAGACAGAGAGAGATCAATTGGAGGTCTCCCCAAAAGTGAGGAAACCTTTATTGAATATTCGTTTTATTTATTTGGTCAAAATACCCCACTATATATAGGTGGAAGGGGAGGTACTCCCTCCCTCAAAGTACCGGGGTGGGACTAAACAAGGGAGAGGGGGAGAGGGGGTGGCCGCTGGCCCCAATGTTCCCTAGTGGGCCCCACGTGGGGGGGGGGGGGTCTACGCCCAGTCAGCCATCTCCTCCTTCCTTCCTCCCTTTGCTTTTCCCTCATGGGCCCTTCTCCCTTCGGAATTTGGCCCATTAAGAATTTTGATCTTTTAATTGATTTTCTATTTATTAAATAATTATAAATAAATGATTAAATCAATATTTAACATTCATTTACATATTATTCAATCTCCATGGCTATGGAACACCTTCCACCTCCACCCCGGACATCCTCCGGACTTACCGAAACCCTTTCGGTTTTCTCTCTTCTCTTTCTTCGGTGATTCTACCGATCATGTAAACACTCTCTAAACATCACCAAGCCCTTAAGTGTAATACCCCACGGTTCGGGAACAATCCAGACATGATCGGGACACTCCCGGACCAATGATGAACAGAGGGACCTGGATGGCCATGTGACCCCTGTGCATTCCACGAAATCTTTCGTCGTTTGAACCATGACTGTCGTGACTTATTCCTTTTGTCTCTCGATACTTGCATTACCCAAGATATAATCAATGACATTGAAGGGTAATGGGTAGGCAACACTAGCGTAAATAAAAAAATCTACCGCGTCAACCAAGAATACTGTGGTCATAGATCACAGGATTACCACTAGACGCGCAGTTGCAGAACTCGATGAAGCACATCGAGGCAGTGTAGATGTTCTACGTCTCCTCCTTGTCCTCATCCCACGAGCAGATCCCCTTTGCGCGGCTCGTCCAAGTGCTATAGCTGCAGCACCTCCGAGGTATCCACACGTCTGGGGTAGAAGTCGTCACATGCCAGACTGCTAGGTCTGCTCGTGCAACACACACGGAAGAGGAGTGGCAGCTGGGTGGAATGCTCGACCCTATTCCTCTCACCTCACTCTCTCTTATATAGGCATCCCTAGTGGGCTTCTACATTAGCATCCCATTAGTAGCCTAAGCCTGGTCTAATTTGGATCCAATCCTCATTAGGCTTCCAGCCCCTAAAGTGTGTGACCCTATAGGTTCATACACGTATAGACATGACACGAGTACACTTACTCTGTCAATAGTTGGTAGCGGCCTCTAGCAAGACGTGCCAACTCCTAAACGCATATAAAGATCATTCGGACGAACCAACACAAGGTTGAGTACATGTCTTTCCCTTTGCCTCATGATATTTGGTCCAGCTCCAACCTGACCTCTCTTTCTCGATAATGTGATTTGAAATCCCTTTACTAGGTTAACTCTTAACCATATGTAGCACGACCATGCATTTCTAGATCCGATCACTCGAGGGGCCTAGAGATATCTCTCTCAAGTAGAGAGGGGCAAATCCCATCTTGATTGACCAATGCCTTGTAGCATGTATCAGGACAAATCCGGAAGCTACCTTTATAACTACCCAGTTACAGAGCAGTGTTTGATAGCCCCAAAGTAGGTCGATCCACATCTCAAGTGCATGCGACAATCTCAAGTCTAAGGACAAAAAACATACACGATGTGTAGAGAGAGCTACAAGTATTATTGCCAGTCTCAAGTTGGGTCAGTCCAACCCCATGTTCATAACATGTGTCCACATCATTGGTTTTACATCTCCATGTCTATGACTTGCGAAACATAGTCATCAACCAATCGATGTGCTAGTCTAATATTCACTTGTGTCCTCACATGAACTCTGACTAGGGACAACTATTAGATAACCATACAAGTAGAGAGTTTCACAAACAATTCACATAATTGCCAATCAATACAAGTTGCCTGATATATGGATATTCAAGGAACATTATAAAAACTCATGGATACATATGAAATACAAGCATCTCTATGATTGCCTCTAGAGCATATTTCCTTCAGTCTCCCAGTTGCACTAGAGTCAATCTAGATAGTATCTAATACCTATTGCTCTTGTGTGCGCTTCAAGCGCAGGCTGTGGGAGTGGCTTTGTCAAGGGATCAGCAAAATTTGATTCTGTATGTACTTTGCATAACATGACACTACCATCATCAATGAACTCACGAATCAGATGGTAACGCATGCGAATATGTTTGTTCTTCTGGTGCTGTCTAGGTTCCTTGGCTTGTGCAATAGCACCATTGTTGTCACAATAAACGTCCAAGGGATTGGACGCGACCAGAACCACACCAAGAGTGATTAGGAAATTCCTAATCCAAACAGCTTCCTTTGCAGCCTCTGAGGTGGCAATTGAAACATTGCAAATCTATTTTGATGTTCCATGCTTGGTTTTATCTACTTTCTTATGTTTTGTCCACACTTTGGAGTACTTTTCATATGATTTCTTGGACTAACCTATTAACAAGAGCCACAGTGCCAGCTGCCTGTTTTCTGCTGTTTTTGGTTCCAGGAAAGTCAGAAAATGAATATTCTCGGAATTGGATGGGACAAAAGCCAAAAATCCTATTTCACCAGAAGACTCCTGAAGCCAGAATATGAGACGGAGTGGGGCTGGGGCCCAGCCACACCACTTGGCCGCGTGGGCTGGGCCTGGCCGCGCCAGGGGGTGGTCTGGCTGCCCCAGACTCCCCCTCGGTCTCCCTCTTCGCCTATAAGTTGCCTTCTGACCTAAAAAATCAGGGGGGTTCGACGTTTTTCTAGAAGGAGTTCCGCTCCGCCGCCACTAGCAGATTCCACGAAACAGCACCGGAAACTCCGTTTTGGCACCCTACCGAGACGGGGAATTGGAGGAGATCATCGCCATCATCATCACCATCGCTTCTCCATCGACCATCCATATTTCCCCCATCTATGAGTGAGTAATCCCCTTCTATAGGCTATGGGGATGGTAGGGATTGGATGAGATCATTCATGTAATGGCATCGGATTGTTAGGGCATGGTGCCTAGTATCTTTTATTAGTGCTTTATGACTTTGTTACGACTTGTTATGCTTAATTGTTGTCACTAGGGCCCGAGTGCCATGATTTCAGATCTGAACATGTTATTGATTCATTATGATAGTATTGTTTATGGTCTTATCTACAAGTTCTATACACACGTTGTTGTCCGGAACCAATGGCCCCGACGTGACAAAAATCGGGATAACCGGAGGGAATGGCTTTGATGTGAGGATCACATGTGTTCATGGAGTGTTAATGCTTTGCTCCGGTGCTCTATTAAAAGGAGCACTTTAATTGCCAGTAGTTCCCTCGAGGCCCCGCTACAAACGGGCTGGCAGGACAAAAGATGTTGTGCCAGTTCTCATTGCGAGCATGTATGACTATATATGGAACACATGCCTAGGATTATCTAGTACTTGGATGCTTTATCTTATTTATCTGCAATTGCCCTTTGTTCTGATTGCTATGTGAATTGCCTTGTCCATGCAACGCCCGTCCATCCATCCCTATGCCTACCGCACTCGAATCCTACTATTTACTACTATTGTTACTGCTGTCTTTACTTTACTACTGCTGCTACTTTACTATTCCTACTACAAAACTTTTGCTACTAATAAACTGTTGTGAGCAAGATTGTTTCTAGGTGCAGCTGAATTGACAACTCAGTTTTTAAGCTTACAAATATTCTTTGGCTCCCCTTGTGTCGAATCAATAAATTAGGTTTCACTTCCCTCGAAAATACTGCGATACACCCCCTATACTTGTGGGTCATCAAGACTATTTTCTAGCGCCGTTGCCGGGGAGCATAGCTTTATTTATCAAGTCCACTTGGAATCACTATTGTTCAAGCTTAGTTTATTTCTGCCTTTTTTGCTTATTTCTTTATCAAAAATACAAAAAAATTAGTTCCTACTCTAATTGTTATTTTCGCTGGTCTGCTATTGTCTTGCTTTATCATGCTTGTTGTCAATGGTTGGTTTCTTTGAAACTGAATCCTATTGGCAAGGTGGGTTCACGGAAGATCAAAAATATTATTATAAGGAAAACCGCTTGTCACAAAAAGGGAAACACTTATGGGAACAAATTGATAAATTGTATACCATTGCTAGAAACGTGTGCTCTACTTATAATGTTACTTATTGCTATGATAAATCTTGTTGTTGTAGGAGGTACAAACACCTCCCTTTTCAATGTGAGTATAATGATAATGTTACCATATCTTCTTATGTTAAAGGAAATTATGACTTTTATGATGTGGAACAAATTCAAGAATTTATTGCTTGGAAGGGTGCATTTGAACTTGCTAGTTTGCTTGAAAAATATTGATGATTCACCTTATAAACATGAGGTTTATGATATACTTAGATTTGATGGGTTCGTAGCATGGAAAACAAAAAAATTCTACCGCAAGAACGAACAAAACCCAGATCTAATCTAGATAAAAGCCAAGATCTAATCTATTAGACATGTGCAACGAGATAGATCTGTACTCACCCTCGTAGATCCAAAAGCGTTACGAGATTGGATCTCGGGGTTGATGTAGTCGATCACTTGCCGATCTCAAGATCGTGTGGACGATCCTTCCGGCGCCGTGTTCCGGCAGCGCTTCCACAGTCGGTCACACATGCGGAGTCGAAGCAGACCTTCCTCTCCCCGTTCCAGCGAGCAGCGGAGGTAGTAGATCTTCTCCACGGAATCCCAGCAGCACGACGGTGTGGTGGTGGTGATGGAGTATAGAATTCTGCAGGGCTTCGCCTAAGCCTGAGCAGAGGGAAGGAGGAGGAGAGAGGCGGCGGCTAGGGCTTGAAGTGGAGGGGTCAAGGGGGTGGCGCCCCCACCCCTCTATTTAAAGGAGGGAGGCGCCATGGGAGGGGGAGTCCTAGTAGGACTCCCCTCCCTTCCTTGGCCGGCGGATTGGGAGGGGGAGGAGTCCTCCTCCCCCACGACTCCTTGTCTTGCCCCACAAGGACTCCTTGATCCTTTCTTGGTTTTCAAGCAAACTCTAAGAAATCTCCTAGAACCTTCCGGAACATTCCGAAACCTTCTAGAATCCCCATACAAATACTCCGGAACATTTCCTAACTTTAGAAAATGATCCCCAATATATGAATCTTATTCTCTGGACAATTTCGGATCTCCTCGTGATGTCCCGGATCCAATCCGAGACTCCGAACAACATTCGGTCTCCAACGCATATTCCATATCTACTTAAAACAACTTCGAACCTTAAGTGTGTCACCCTACGGTTCGTGAATATGCAGGCATGATGAAGACACTTCTCCGATCAATAACCATCAGCGGGATCTGGAGATCCATAATGGCTCCCACATACTCAACGATGACTTCATGACCGATAGAACCATTAACATATGAAACCAATTCCCTTTGTCACGCGATATTCTACTTATCCGAGGTTTGATCGTCGGTATCTCCATACCTAGTTCTACCTGCATCGATAAGTACTCTTTACTCGTTCCATGTTATGTCATCCCTTGTGACCTAGTCACATGCTTGCAAGCTAACTAGATGACATTCCACCGAGAGGGCCCAGAGCATATCTATCCGTCATATGGATGGACAAATCCCAATCTTGGTCCATGCGCTTCAACACATACTTTCAGAATACCCAATGACACCTTTATAACCACCCAGTTACGAAGCGGTGTTTGATGTCATCAAAGTACCCATCCGGTGATGGTGATTAACATAACCTCATGGTCGAAGGATTAGGTTACTATGCATTTGAAAGCTTATAGCAATACAAACTTAATGACTTGATCTTATGCTACGCTTACTATGGGTGTGTGTCCATCACATCATTCTCCTAATGATATAACCTTGTTATTAATGACATCCAATGTCCATGATTAGGAAACCATGATCATCAATTAATCAACAAGCTAGTTCCATAAGAGGCTTACTAGGGACTATTTTATGTTTACAAAACACACATGTATTAGTGTTTCCTGGTAATACAATTATAGCATGGGATGTAAACATTCATCATAAACACAAAGATATACTAATAACCACTTTTATTATTGCCTCTTGGGCATATCTCCAATAGTCTCCCACTTGCACTAGAGTCAATAATCTAGATTACATGGTAATATACCTAACACCCATGGCGTTCTGGTGTTGGTCATGCTTTGCTCTAGGGAGAGGTTTAGTCAATGGATCTGCCACATTCAGATCAGTGTGTACTTTGCAAATCTTTATGTCACCATCTCGGACATACTCGCGAATAGCATGGAAATGTAGCTTGATGTGCTTCAGCTTGCTATGTGACCTTGGCTCCTGTGCATTAGCTATGGCACCTGTGTTGTCACAGTAGATGGCCATCGGGTCCAACGACCGGAACCACGCCAAGTTCAGTAATGAACTCCTTCATCCATATGGCTTCTTGTGCAGCCTCCGAAGCAGCTATGTATTCCGATTCAGTTGAAGATTTCGCCACAACGCTTTGCTTGGCACTCCTCCAGCTCACTGCAACACCATTCAAAATAAATACTTATCCAGACTGTGACTTCGAGTCATCTGGATCGGTGTTCCAACTAGCATCAGTGTAACCATTTAGAACAAGCTGTTCATCACCTCCATAAGAAAGAACCATATCCTTAGTCCTATTCAGGTACTTTAGGATATTCTTGACCGCTGTCCAGTGTTCCATTTAAGGATCACTTTGATATCTGCTAGTCAAACTAACATCATGTGCTATATCCGGTCTTGTACACAGCATGGCATACATGACAGGACCTATGGCCGAGGCATAGGGAATATTATTCATATTTTCTCTATCTTCTGCCGTAGCCGGACTTTGAGTCTTACTCAAGGTCTTACCTGACAACATGGGCATGAACCCTTTCTTGCTCTCTTCCATTCTAAACTTCTTTAGAACTTTGTCTAAGTATGTACTTTGTGAAAGCGCTATTAGGCGTCTTGATCTATCTCTATAAATCTTTATGCCTAGAATATATGCCGCTTCGCCAAGATCCTTCATTTAAAAACTATTATTCAAATAGGTTTTGACGCTATTAAGAAGTTCTATATCATTCCCAATCAACAATATGTCATCTACATATAGTACTAGGAATGCTACAGAGCTCCCACTCACTTTCTTGTAAATACAAGCTTCTCCATAAGTTTTTATAAATCCAAACTTTTTGATTACTTTATCAAAACGTTGATTCCAACTCCGGGATGCTTGCTTCAGTCCATAAATGGAGCGCTGAAGTTTGCATACCTTGTCAGCATCACTAGGATTGACAATACCCTTGGGTTGTACCATATACAACTCTTCCTCAATGTCACCATTAAGGAATGCCGTTTTGACATCCATCTATCAAATTTCATAATCGAAATATGCAGCGATTGCTAACAAAATCCTCATAGACTTTAGCTTCGCTACTGGTGAGAAAGTCTCATCGTAGTAAACTCATTGAATTTGTCGGAACCCTTTCGCGACAAGTCGAGCTTTATAGACGGTAACATTACCATCAGCATCTGTTTTTCTTTTGAAAATCCATTTGTTCTCGACAGCCTTACGGCCATCCGGTAAGTCCACCAAAGTCCACACTTGGTTTTCGTACATGGATCCCATCTCGGATTTCATGGCTTCTAGCCATTTGTCGGAATCTGGGCTCACCATAGCTTCTTCATACGTCGCAGGGTCATCAGTGTTGTCCACCAACATGACGTTCAAGGCAGAGTCATACCAATCAGGAGTGGTACGAACCCTCGTTGACCTGCGAGGTTCGCATAACCGCTCAAGTTTCACGATCACCATCATTAGCTTCCTCTCCAATTGGTGCAGGCGGCACAAAAACATCTTCCGGTGCTGCGCTACTCTCAACTCCGAGAGAAGGTTCAATAACCTCGTCGAGTTCTACTTTCCTTCTAGTCACTTCCTTCGAGAGAAACTCCTTCTCAAGAAAGGATCCATTCTTGGCAACAAAAACTTTGCCTTCGGATCTATGATAGAAGGTATACCCAATTGTTTCTTTAGGGTATCCTATGAAGACGCATTTCTCCGCTTTGGGTTCAAGCATATCAGGTTGTAAGTTCTTTACATACGCTTCGCAACCCCAAACTTTAAGGAACGACAACTTAGGTTTCTTACCAAACCACAATTCGTACGGTGTCGTTTCAACGGATTTAGATGGTGCCCTATTTAAAGTGAATGCGGCTGTCTCTAATGCATATCCCCAAAACGATAGCGATAAATCTGTAAGAGACATCATAGACCGAACCATATCTAAGAGAGTTCGATTACGACGTTCGGACACACCATTACGCTGTGGTGTTCCCGGTGTGTCAATCTGAAAGTATTCCACATTTCTTTAAATGCATGCCAAACTCATAACTCAGATATTCACCTCATGCGTAACGCAGAAACTTAATCTTCTTGTTACGATGATTTTCCACTTCACTTTGAAATTCCTTAAACTTCTCGAAAGTTTCGGACTTATGTTTCATAAAGTAGATATACCCATATCTACTTAAGTCATCCGTGAAAGTGAGAACATAATGATATCCACCACGCGATGCTACACTCATTGGACCGCACACATAGGTATGTATTATTTCCAATAAGTCAGAGCTCTCCATTATTCCAGAGAATGGAGTCTTAGTCATTTTCCCATTAGACATGCTTCAGATCTTTCAAGTGATTCAAAATCAAGTGATTCAAGAAGTCCATCGAATGGAGTTTCTTCATACGCTTCACCCAATGTGACCAAGACGACGATTACACATGTATGTAGAATTATCATTCAATTTTATTCGTTTAGCATCTATGTTGTGAACATGTGTATCACTACTATCGAGATTCAATAAGAATAAACCATTCATCTCAGGTGCATTACCATAAAAGATATTACTCATATAAATCGAACAACCTTTATTCTCAGACTTAAAAGAGTAACCGTCTCGCAATAAACAAGATCCAGATATAATGTTCATGCTTAACGCAGGCACCAAATAACAATTATTTAAATTTAAAACTAATCCCGAAGGTAGATGTAGAGGGAGTGTGCCGACGGTGATCACATCAACCTTGGAGCCATTTCCAACGCGCATCGTCACCTCGTCTCTTGCCAGTCTTCGTTTATTCCGCAGCTCCTGTTTCGAGTTACAAATATGAGCAACCGAACCAGTATCAAATACCCAGGCACTACTACGATTACTAGTAAGATACACATCAATAACATGTATATCGAATATACCTTTCTTCTTGATGTTGCCGTTCTTCAGATCCGCCAGGTACTTGGGGCAGTTACGCTTCCAGTGACCAGCACCCTTGCAGTAGAAGCATCCAGTTTCAGGCTTAGGACCAGCCTTGGGCTTCTTAGTAGGTGCGGCAGCTTTCTTGCCGTCCTTCTTGAAGTTGTCCTTCTTGAAGTTGCCCTTTTTCAGCATGGACGATAGTTCAGGCAACGTCTTGTTCATGCAGTGCATATTGTATTTCATCACAAAGTTCTTATAACTCGGTGGCAGTGATTGGAGGACACGGTGAATCCCTAACTCATTAGGAATCGTTATCCCCAACTCTTGGAGCTTGTTTGCGTTCCTAGACATGGTGAGCACGTGCTCGCTAATGGAGCTTCCCTCTTCCATCTTATAGTTAAAGAACTTTTCGGAGGCCTCATAGCTCTCCACGGTCGCGTGAGTCTCAAAAATGAGCTTGAGCTCCTTAATGATCTCGAACGGGTCGTGGTGCTTAAAACGCTTCTGGAGCTCCGTTTCTAAACCGCATGTGATGGCACATCGAACTGTGGAGTAATGATTTTTCCGAGTGGCGTAAACATTCTTTACGTCATCGGTGGCATCATCTGCAGGTGGGTCACCTAGCGGTGCTTCGAGCACATAGGTCATCTGACCAGCCCTGAGGATAATCGTCAGACCACGGAGCCAGTCCGTGAAGTTGCTTCCATTGTTCTTAAGCTTTTCTTTCTCTAGGAATGCATTGAAATTGATTGAGAGGTTCGCCATAATCTACAACAAATTTGCAAGTAGTTTAGACTAAGTTTATGATAAATTGAGTTCAATTTTAATTCTTAAATTAACTAGGTGAACTCCCACTCAAAACAACATCCCTCACATTGTCTTAGTGATTACACGAACCAAGTCCACTACACCAAGTCCGATCTTCACGAGAGAAGATGTAGTTTCATCGATGAACAATCTGCATGTTCATCATATCACTTATATGATTCATGCTCTACCTTTCGGTATTCCGTGTTCCGAGACCATGTCTGTACATGCTAGGCTCGTCAAGATTAACCTTAGTTTCCGCATGTGCAAATCTGGCTTGCACCCGTTGTATGTACACGTAGAATCTATCACATCCGATCATCACGAGATGCTTCGAGACGACGAGTATTACCAACGGTGCCAACTAAGGACGAACACTTTATTACTTGAAATTTAGTGAGAGGGATCATCTTATAATGCTACCGTCGCGATCTAAGCAATACAAGATGCATAAAGGATTAACATCACAGGCAATTCATAATTAGTGTGATATGATATGGCCCTTTCTTCTTATGCCTTTGATCTCCATCTCCAAAGCACGGACATGATCTCCATCATCACCAGCATTGCGTCAAGGTCAGTGGCGCCGCTTCATGGTTGTCCATCATCACCAGCAACTATTACAACTACTTGGAATAAAGCTATTACAAGATGAATAGACACGTAGGTCTTAACAGAATTAAAGACAACCATTAGGCTCCTGCCGGTTTCCATATTACAACAAGGATCATTGCATACATCAAATATAATCACAATCACATGATGGCCATATCACATCACAAAACCCCTGCAAAAACAAGTTAGACGCCTCTAATTTTCTTTGCATGTTTTACGTGGTTTGGGGCTTTCGAATAAGAACGGATCTTACCTACGAAACTGAACCACAACGTTGATACAAGTGCTATCGAGTGCAAAGTGTAGATTGGATCTATACTATGGTGGGAGAGATAGACACCCTCAAAGCCACTTGTGTAAAGCAAGTTACACGTCAAGCGTGGAGCAAGTCTCATGTGAGATGACATGTAAGGTTAGCCCGAGCCGCTTCATCCCACCATACCGCAAGATGCAAAGTACACAAAGCAAAAGACGGCACGAGCACCAACGCCCACAAAACCATTGTGTTCTACTCGTGCAATGATCTATGCATAGATATGGCTCGATACCAATCGATGGGTTCAGAGCATGGAAAACAAAAAATTTCTACCGCAAGAACGAACAAAACCCAGATCTAATCTAGATAAAAGCCAAGATCTAATCTATTAGACATGTGCAACGAGATAGATCTGTACTAACCCTCGTAGATCCGAAAGCGTTACGAGATTGGATCTCGGGGTTGATGTAGTCGATCACTTGCCGATCTCAAGATCGTGTGGACGATCCTTCCGGCGCCGCGTTCCGGCAGCGCTTCAATGGTCACACGTGTGAGTCGGCACCTTCCTCTCCCCGTTCCAGCAAGCAGCGGAGGTAGTAGATCTTCTCCACGAAATCCCAGCAGCACAACGGTGTGGTGGTGGTGATGGAGTAGAGAATTCTGCAGGGCTTCGCCTAACCTGAGCAGAGGGAAGGAGGAGGAGAGAGGTGGCGGCTAGGGCTTGAAGTGGAGGGGGCAAGGGGGTGGCGCCCCCACCCCTCTATTTAAAGGAGGGAGGCGCCATGGGAGGGGGAGTCCTAGTAGGACTCCCCTCCCTTCCTTGGCCGGCGGATTGGGAGGGGGGGAAGAGTCCTCCTCCCCCACGACTCCTTGTCTTGCCCCACAAGGACTCCTTGATCCTTTCTTGGTTTTCAAGCAAACTCCAAGAAATCTCCTAGAACCTTCCGGAACATTCCGAAACCTTCTAGACTTTTGAAAATGATCCCCAATATATGAATCTTATTCTCCGGACAATTCCGGATCTCCTCGTGATGTCCCGGATCCAATCCAAGACTCCGAACAACATTCGGTCTCCAACACATATTCCATATCTACTTAAAACAACTTTGAACCTTAAGTGTGTCACCCTACGGTTCGTGAATATGCAGACATGATGAAGACACTTCTCCGATCAATAACCATCAGCAGGATCTGGAGATCCATAATGGCTCCCACATACTCAACGATGACTTCATGATCGATAGAACCATTAACATACGAAACCAATTCCCTTTGTCACACGATATTCTACTTATCCGAGGTTTGATCGTTGGTATCTCCATACCTAGTTCTACCTCGTTACTGATAAGTACTCTTTACTCGTTCCATGTTATGTCATCCCTTGTGACCTAGTCACATGCTTGCAAGCTAACTAGATGACATTCCACCGAGAGGGCCCAGAGCATATCTATCCGTCATATGGATGGACAAATCCCAATCTTGGTCCATGCGCTTCAACACATACTTTCAGAATACCCAATGACACCTTTATAACCACCTAGTTACGAAGCGGTGTTTGATGTCATCAAAGTACCCATCCGGTGATGGTGATTAACATAACCTCATGGTCGAAGGATTAGGTTACTATGCATTTGAATGCTTATAGCAATACAAACTTAATGACTTGATCTTATGCTACGCTTACTATGGGTGTGTGTCCATCACATCATTCTCCTAATGATATAACCTTGTTATTAATGACATCCAATGTCCATGATCAGGAAACCATGATCATCAATTAATCAACAAGCTAGTTCCATAAGAGGCTTACTAGGGACTCTTTTATGTTTACAAAACACACATTTATTAGTGTTTCCTGGTAATACAATTATAGCATGGGATGTAAACATTCATCATAAACACAAAGATATAATAATAACCACTTTTATTATTGCCTCTTGGGCATATCTCCAACAAGATTTTGCTTTGATAATTACAAGGAAGAAAATGGCTATATTCTTAAATATATTAATAGATGCTTTCCACAAATGGAAGAGACTAATGCCTTGCAGGATCCTATGGAAGAAGAAATTGATGAACCTGAAAGCTCATTAGATGAAAAAGAGGAGGAGAGTGATGAACAAAAGGAGGGAGAATGGATTAGCTACCCATGCCTACCTTCTAATGAGAGTAACTCTTTATCCCTTACATTATTTGATTGTCCCCCATGCTTACTAAAGGAGGATGAATGTTATGTTCCTGAGGATTTTTTTGAAAATGTTTATAATAAAGCTCTAGTGCTTGTAGGTCATGAAAAGCATGCTTTATGTGATAGTTATATTGTTGAGTTTATTCATGAGGCTACTGAAAAATATTATGAGAGGAAAATATGGTTGTAGAAGTTTTCATGGTATTGAAACATCTCTCTATGTGCTGAAAGTTTTGAAGTTACTCTTGTTTTATCTTTCTATGCCCGTCACTTTGTTCTTTGCGAATTTATTTGCATACATGATTCCTATGCATAGGAAGTGCGTTAGACTTAAATGTGTTTTGAATTCTCTTCTTGATGCTCTCTTTTACTTCAATTCATATTTCTTATGTGAGCATCTTTTCAAACTATCATGCCTAACTTAAAGGCGTTAAATAAAAGTACTTATTGGGAGATAACCCGAAAGTTTTAAATGAGTCTTGGAAGTTATTACTTCAGTAATAACCGCTCCTTATCCTTTTTATTTGCTTTTTGTGCCAAGGGTAACCTCTAATGAGAGAGAAGTAATGATTGGGAAAGTTGATGTCCCGAAACAGATTTCTGTGCTTCACCGTAAAAATTCGTGTAAAATCTCTGAACGTCCTTGTGAGGCGTGAATTTTTGTGCTTCTGACCCAGGTTATTATCTGACTTTCCTTAGTTCAGCAATTTTTGATTTGAGCAACAGAAGGTCTTAGAAAAAATTCGTCTTTACCTGCTGGTCTGTTTTGACAGATTTCTGCCATTTTCTGCATTTGCTTCTTGTTGGTTCCTTTTTGAGTTCTTCTAGGGAACTGAGATTTTTTAGGGAAGTATTACAGTAGCTAGTGTTTTAATGGAAGTTTTATTGGTGTTAGAACTGAACCTAAAGACTTATTATCTTGAGTGTACTAATGTTGCTAATAAAGATTGTGTGAAGTTTTGTATGAAGGAAAATTTTCAGGTGTATGGAAGGAATGAGTAATGAGATGAAGGATGGACTAAAGCTCAAGCTTGGGGATGCCACACGTGTCACCCCAAGAAATATCCAAGAAGTACAAGCATCAAAGCTTGGGGATGCCCAAGGCATCCCCTTCTTCATCAATAAAAATCCCAGGTTTCTTCCAAACACTTCATTTTATTGTTTCATGCACAGTTGTGTTGTTCTTGGAGCATCTTCTTTTTCGTTTTCGTTTTGGTTTTTTGTTTGATTTTTTTCTTAGTTTGCTGAATAAATTTGTTGTACCTCCTTTTTCATGCATTGGTTTTCAAATAGTTTGGTTTGGATTGGAAAAGAGTAGGAAAAGTTTATGCTTAAGTCGTAAAGAGAGCTTGTTTTTGACTGTGGCCTATGATTTGACATGCCATGCTTGATATTGTTTTGGCTTTATGCTTAGTATTCTTTGTTGTAGCATGACTTGTTATAAACAATTGAGATTGCTTAATGTGCCTTGGATGAATCATGCATTGTTTTAGCATATTAAAGCATAGTATAGTGGTATTCTCCTTTGATGCTTTATTTGGGTTGACTTGGTACATGCTCACACCATGGTATGACTATCCCAAGTCACCATAGCCTTTATGATCCTTTAGTTTTCAACTTGTAGTATCACTTTATGCTTTGATCAATGATGTTTTGTCGTTCTGCATGATTATGGCCATTATTGCTCTCTTAATTTGTCGCTCCCAGTCTTTTGCTAGCCTCCACAACCAAGTATGAGTTCCACTCATGCATCCAACTTCCTAAACCAAGTTATTTCAAAGAGTCCACCATACCTACCTACTAGCTTATGCTATTCCAAGTATATTCGTGCTTTTATTTACCTTCCGAATTAAACTTGTTATGAGAAAACTAGTGATTAAAGCTCTCACGAACTTGATGGCACACTTTACTTTTCTTGCCCTTAATAAACTTGAACCATTGTGTTGTCTATGTTGTATATGCTTGCACTTATTTGTTGGGAATTAGCAGAACCATGTTGGCATGGGGAATGCTTTCAACATTGCACTTGGTACTTGTACCTAGTTGATATCATGCTCTTTTGTCTATGGATGTCGTCGGTGTGAAATGAAAGGGGAGATTGTAAGTCCATGGAGTTATGTATATGTGTTATAGAAACGCTTGGGCCACTAATCTAATCCATGCTGACATGGTGGAAACCTGCAGCGTAACCATAATGAGTTGTCTATGAAGCATTCTTCTTATAAAAAAGAGTCCTATATTGAGAAAAAAAGAGAAAAAGAGAAAAAAAAGAGATTATGAAAAGAGGAAAGAGAGAATAAAGCACCATATTCCCATGGTAAATAAGAAGATTGCTGAGATGCTCGTTGTCTGCTTGCCTTCTCATTTTGATATGGGGATTCTTCCGTATCATCGGGCAAGGGGTACCCACATGGTTCTCTATGATACACATGTACTTACGATGACAAGAACTTACCGGTGACTAAACTTGAGTAGCATGAGGAGCGGCCCTCGTATTCAAGGGACATGAGATTTCTAACTTATACTCCATCAAGCATATACACCATAGTTTGTTCACTTTAACCTTAATCACTTCAAGATGCTTACGATAGGGGCAATGAGAGCTGAAAGCTATAAGTACCATAATTTTTGGAAGATCTTTATGAGACTTGAATCCCTGATTCCTTCTATGAAGGCCTTTCTTCCACCATTATATTGAGTCTCCACCTTCTACCTTTATGCACCTACTTTGAGAGCATAGTGGCCATTCTTAGTTCTATGTGCATTGTCCCAAGACTAGTTCATTGATGCATAACTTGATATTGCTTGTTTTAAACTATTTGTATCTAGTCACTCTTATGAACTTTGCTTAGTCCTATGCATTTATATTTGCTACTCTATGAGGGACGAGCTGAATGCTATTATGCTATGTTTTATTTATGTGAAACAAACAAACGTCTTGCAAAGCATTGGTATTCATGAATCTTTTGTTTGTGCCTTTTCATGTTGCAACATAGTTTCTTTGTCTTATTGCTAGAACTTTGTCTTTCATGTTATGATTGAAGTACTATGATCCCAGCTTTTGTTTTACAAATACTTTGATCACGTTTATGATGGTGCATGTCACCTCAAAAATTATTCTTTCTTTTTATCACTTACCTACTCGAGGACGAGCAGGAGTTAAGCTTGGGGATGTTGATATATTGCAAATGTATCTATATTTTTTGATGTTCCATGCTTGGTTTTATCTACTTTCTTATGTTTTGTCCACACTTTGGAGTACTTTTCATATGATTTCTTGGACTAACCTATTAACAAGAGCCACAGTATCAGTTGCCTGTTTTCTGCTGTTTTTGGTTCCAAGAAAGTCAGAAAATGAATATTCTCGGAATTGGACGGGACAAAAGCCAAAAATCCTATTTCACTAGAAGACTCCCGGAGCCAGAATATGAGACGGAGTGGGGCTGGGGCCTAGCCACACCACCTGGCCGCGCGGGCTGGGCCTGGCCGCCAGGGTGGTCCGCCCCTGCACCCTCGGTCTCCCTCTTTGCCTATTAGTTGCCTTCTGACCTAAAAACTCAGGGGAGGTTCGACGTTTTTCCAGAAGGAGTTCCGCTCCGCCGCCACCACCAGATTCCACAAAATAGCACAAGAAACTCCGTTCTGGCACCCTGCCGGGACGTGGAATTGGAGGAGATCATCGCCATCATCATCACCATTGCTTCTCCTTCGACCATCCATGTTTCCCCCATCTATGAGTGAGTAATCCCCCGCTGTAGGCTATGGGGATGGTATGGATTGGATGAGATCGTTCATGTAATGGCATCGGATTGTTAGGGCATGGTGCCTAGTATCTTTTATTAGTGCTTTATGACTTTGTTGCGACTTGTTATGCTTAATGCTTGTCACTAGGCCCGAGTGGCATGATTTCAGATCTGAACATGTTATTGATTCATTATGATAGTATTGTTTATGGTCTTATCTACAAGTTGTATACACACGTTGTTGTCCGGAACCAATGGCCCCGAAGTGACAGAAATCGGGATAACCGGAGGGAATGGCTTTGATGTGAGGATCACATGTGTTCACGGAGTGTTAATGCTTTGCTCCGGTGCTCTATTAAAAGGAGCACCTTAATTGCCAGTAGTTCCCTCGAGGCCCCGCTGCAAACGGGCTGGCAGGACAAAAGATGTTGTGCAAGTTCTCATTGCGAGCACGTATGACTATATATGGAACACATGCCTAGGATTGTCTAGTACTTGGATGCTTTATCTTATTTATCTGCAATTGCCCTTTGTTCTGATTGCTATGTGAATTGTCTTGTCCATGCAACGCCCGTCCATCCATCCCTATGCCTACCGCACTTGAATCCTACTGTTTACTGCTATTGTTACTGCTGTCTTTACTTTACTACTGCTGCTACTTTACTATTCCTACTACAAAACTGTTGCTACTGATAAACTGCTGTGAGCAAGATTGTTTCCAGGTGCAGCTAAATTGACAACTCAGTTGTTAAGGCTTATAAATATTATTTGGCTCCCCTTGTGTCGAATCAATAAATTGGGTTTCACTTCCCTCGAAAATACTGCGATACGCCCCCTATACTTGTGGGTCATCAGCAATATATTCAGCTTCTGTTGAAGAGGAGGCCATTGTATCTTGCTTGGAACTTTTCCAGCTCACGGCACCACCATTCATGACAAACACATAACATGATTGCGATTTGGAGTCATCTGAGTCGTTAAGGTAACTCGCATCTGTGTAACCCTTTACACTAAGTTCAACCTCACCTCCATAAACTAGGAACATATCCTTAGTCCTTCTCAAGTACTTAAGGATATTCTTTACCGCTGTCCAGTGGCTTTCACCTAGATCAGCCTAGTATCTACTCGTAACACTTAGAGCATAGGAAACATCTAGGAGAGTATATGTCATTGAATACATGATGGATCCAATAGCCGAAGCATATGAAACCCTACTCATGTGCTCTCGCTCATTAGTGGTCGAAGGACACTGAGTCTTGCTGAGTTTAATGTCATGAGACATGGGCTAGAACCCCTTATTACCCTCTTCCATGCTAAACCATTTCAACACTTTGTCAATGTATGTACTTTGGCTTAATCCAACTAGCCTCCTTGATCTATCTCTATATATCTTGATACCCATAATATATGCCGCTTATCCCAAGTCCTTCATAGAAAAACTATTTTTCAATGAGGTCTTAACAGACTCGAGTATAGGAATGTCATTTCCAATCAGTAATATGTCATCTACATATAAGATTAGAAATACAAGCAATTTCCCACTTTCTTTCCTATACACACAAGGTTCTTGTTCGTCTTTGTGAAGACAAACTCCTTTACAACTTCATCAATTCGAATGTTCCAACTCCGAGATGCTTGCTTCAGCCCATAAATAGACTTTTGAAGTTTGCATACTTTTCCAGCATTGTTTGGATCAACAAAACCTTCGGGCTGCATCATATACACGTCCTCAGTAAGGATTCCATTTAAGAAAGCCATCTTAACGTCCATCTGCCATATCTCATAGTCGAAATATGCAGCAATGGCTAGAATGATCCATATAGATTTAAGCATCGCTATGGGCGAGAAAGTCTCGTCGTAGTCAACTCCTTGAACTTGTCGAAAACCTTTTGCAACAAGTCGATCTTTATGGATGTGAACATTTCCATCCATATCAACCTTCTTCTTATAGATACATTTGCACTCGATGGCTTTTAAACCATTAGGCAGGTCAACCAAGTTCCAAACTTGATTGTCTCCCATGGACTCTATCTCGGATCTCATGGCAATCAACCATTTCTCAGAGTCTAGGTCCACCATCACTTCTGCATAGGTCGCAGGCTCATCATTGTCTAACAATAATAATTCCCGCGCTTCGTGGAGCCTCACCGACCTTCGTGGTTGTGGTGCTTCTACTGCCACGGGTTCCTCAACTTATTCTGCCACAATAGCATTACTCGTAGAAGCATCCTAGACTGGCTCATCTTGGACTTCTTCAAGTCGCACCGTCCTTCCACTTGTTCCCTTTGTGAGAAACTCTTTCTCTAGGAAAACACCACTATGAGCGACAAACACTTTGCCCTCTTTTCGGTTGTAGAAGTAATACCCTAAGGTTTCCCTTGGGTATCCCACAAAAATGCATTTATCCGATTTGGGTGTTAACTTGTCCAACTGAAGTCGCTTGACAAATGCATCACAACCCCAAATCTTTAGAAAAGACAAACTGGGATTATTTCCAGTCCACATCTCATATGGTGTCTTAACTACGGATTTAGACGGTACCCTGTTTAGTGTGAAAGCTGCTGTTTCTAGAGCATAACCCCAAAATGATAATGGTAAATCCGACTAGCTCATCATTGAATGAACCATGTCCAACAAAGTTCGATTCACCGTTCGGAGGCCCCATTTCTTTGAGGTGTTCCGGGCGGCGTGAGCTATGGAACAATTCCGCAACTCTTAATATGATTGCTAAATTAGTGACTCAAATATTCACCTCCACGATCAGATCGCAAGGCCTTTATTTTCTTGCCATGTTGATTATCTACCTCACTCTAAAACTCTTTGAACTTTTCAAAAGTTTTGGACTTATGCTTCATTAAGTAGACATAGCCATATCTACTGAAATCATCAGTGAAGGTAATGAAGTAGTGATATCCTCCTCTGGTTGTCGTGCTCATTGGTCCACATACATCAGTATGTATAAGTTCCAATAAGTCTATCGCTCTCTCGGGAAAACCTGTAAAAGGCGTCTTGGTCATCTTTCCAAGTAAACAAGTTTTACATGTCTCGTATGATTCAAAATCAAATGAAGTTATAAGACCATCACCATGGAGCTTCTTCATGCACTTTTCACTTATATGCCCCAAACGACAATGCCATAAATAGGTAGGACTCAAATCATTAGGCCGAAGGCTTTTAGCACTAACATTGTAAAAAGATGCATCATCAAGATTTATAATAAATAACCCATTCACAATGGGAGCATCAGCCACAAACATAGCATTCTTAGAGATTACACAACCATTGTTTGTACTTGCAAATGAATAACCATCCCTCATCAAACATGAAGGTGATAAAATGTTTCAACCCATACTAGGAATGTAATAACAATTATTTAACTCCATAAGAAATCCCGACGGAAGGTGAAGCTCCATGACACCGATGAATAATGCAGCAACCCTTGCTTTATTTCCGACGCGAAAGTCCACTTCGCCTTTCTGCACTTCTCTAGTCCTTTTTAGCCCCTACATCGAATTGCAAATATGACCAACCGATCCGGTATCAAATACCCAAGAGCTAACATAAGAATCTGTGAGAAAAATGTCCACAACATTTACAACAAGCGTACCTGAGTGGGAAGTACTCTTACTTCCACTCTTCTTCAAAGAAGCCCGGTACTTGCTGCAGTTTCTCTTGCGGTGGCCATATTCATGACAAAAGAAACACTCAGTGTCTCCTGCAGGTCCAGCCTTTTGCTTGGGTGCAAGGTTCTTAGGGATCGTATCCTTAGCCTTGCCCTTCTTCTTCTGCCAAGAAGTGCCCTTTTTCTTGAAGCTAGGCTTGTTCTACACAACCATCACATGGCTATGCCCTGCACTCTTCTTAATGTCACATTCTGCTATTTTCAGCATCCCACATAACTCATTAAGGCCCTTCTCCACCCCATGCATATGGTAGTTCGAAATGAAATGTCCATAGCTAGGTGGAAGAGATGCCAAAATGAAATCAGTAGCCAACTCTTGGCCTAATGGAAAACCAAGCTTTTCCAAAGTCTGACTATAACCAACCATTTTGATCACATGGGGGCCTACAGCTATTCCCTCTGTGAACTTGCATTCCACAAAGGACTTAGCAACATTGTACCTCTTAGTCCTAGCCTGAGTCTAGAACATGTCCTTAAGCACGATGATCATATCGTATGCTTCCTGATCCTCAAACTGTGTTTGAAGATCAGGTTCCATGCATGCAAGCATAAGACAGATAACCTCAAGAGATTCATCACATGCTTTCTTATAGGCATTCTTAAGGGCAGCAGTTGCATTATCAGCAGGTTCATCCGGGATTGGGGTATCCAGAACAGTTTCCTTTTTATCAGACCTGAGAACAATTCTCAGGTTACGGACCTAGTCCAAAAAGTATGTCCCATTTAGTTTATCTTTTTCAAGAATCGAACGCAAAGCAAAAGGTAATGAAGTGTTCGGTGGCATTGATCTACAACATAAAAACATGCAAAATACTAAAACATGTAACCATGAAAGAGTAAAACATATTAAACAATTTAATAGCATATACTCCCACTTATCAACATCCCTCTATTGATACTAAGTGATTCAAGATCCACAATTAACAAGTCGACTAGTGAGCTTTAGCATAACTGCTAGAAGACAAGGTAAATGGTAAGCAACTCTTTGCTAATCATATCATATATGACTCTTGTTGTTGGGTGACATCTCTATGTCAAAACTAGGCGCCCAACCTTTATGCCTCAAGGTCCTTAACTGTTAAGATGACCTTGTTAAGCACACCAACCCTTATGCATGTAGGTATCCGATACAAACCCATCCAGCCAAGGAAAATCGTAGCACCCTAATTTCATAGACCCACCAAAGATTGTACAGGGCATATGATGGTGCAAGGTTTGGTTGGGAGGGCATGGTTTAACTTAAACTTTGTGAGGGATCGTTCTATTTCTATCATCTAAGCATGCATAGTAGTAAAACATATAAGAATAGCATTCACATAGATGTGATACAGTATGGCCCATTTTCTCATGGTGATATCCATCGCCATAGAAACTGTCCACCATGATGATCTCCATCTTCATGCTCTATGCGAACCATCCACCAAGTGATGAGTTCTCCAAGAACTAATATAAGCTATTACTCCTGACAGCTAGTAATCAAAATTACATGGTATTGGGATCATCACAAGTTGGCACGCAAGCCATTACAATAATTGACAACACATATGGCTCCAGTCGTGTTGCCCTACTCACGACACGCAGGTCATGAAATAATACATACATGCATCACATACATTTTGGGCCATACTGATCACATACATCCTGCAAAAACAAGTTGTGCATAGAATCGCATTCTACCGGATCATGTGAAATCGCAGCACCTATTGTGACACAAAAGGGGCTACGACTAAGGGGGTCTAGGGGGTCTCCCCTTGCGGGGTTCGAAGGGGTAGCGCTCCTCGCGGTATCTCCAGGCGTCCAGAAATTTGTGAAAAATGAGAGATCGAATCTATACAATTTTCTTTAAGGATTTTGATCGACAAATCAAATTTACCATAAACTGACTATTGTTCCAATTCGACCAAACTCCTTTGATCATGGTACGTCGATTCAGATCTAGTTCCTAATTCGATCAATCATATTGATCTTCGCGTGATTCAATTGGATTTATGTGTCACTGTCTACCCCGATGGCAGAAACCGACCGATAGGGGTAAGTCGTTCGACGACCTTAGAATCACGATCACAGAAAGTAAGATCATAGATCAATCCAGAACCAGCGGAGACAAACGATCACATCATTCATATCAATCTACATATCACCATATGCAAACTTCCTGAACATATGTCAAAACAGCATCGGCTCTGATACCACTGAAGGGTAACGGGTAGGCTACACTAGCATAAATCAAAAAAATTCTACCGCGTCAACCAGGAATATTGTGGTCATAGATCACGGGATTACCACTAGACGCGCAGTTGCGGAACTCGATGAAGCACATCGAGGCAGTGTAGATGTTCTACGTCTCCTCCTTGTCCTCGTCCCACGAGCAGCTCCCCTTTGCGTGGCTCGTCCAAGTGCTACAGTGCAGCACCTCCAAGGTATCCACATGTCCGGGGTGGAAGCTGTCACACGCTAGACTGCTAGGTCTGCTCGTGCAACACAGGCGGAAGAGGAGTGGTGACTGGGTGGAATGCTCAACCCTATTCAGCTCGCCTCACTCTCTCTTATATAGGCATCCCTAGTGGGATTCTACATTAGCAGCCCATTAGTAGCCTAAGCCTGGTCTAATTCGGATCCAATCCTCATTAGGCTTCCAGCCCCTAAAGTGTGTGACCCTATAGGTTCATAAACGTATAGACATGACACGAGTACACTTACTCCGTCAATAGTTGGTAGCGGCCTCTAGCAAGATGTGCCAACTCCAAAACACATATAAAGATCATTCAGACAAACCAACACAAGGTTGAGTACATGTCTTTCCCTTTGCCTCACGATATTTGGTCTAGCTCCAAGCTGACCTCTCTTTCTTGATGCTATGATTCGGAATCCCTTTACTAGGTTAACTCTTAACCATATGTAGCACGACCATGCATTTCTGGATCCGATCACTATAGGGGCCCAGAGATATCTCTCTCAAGTAGAGAGGGGCAAATCCCATCTTGATTGACCAATGCCTTGTAGCATGTATCAGGACAAACCCAAAAGCTACCTTTATAACCACCCAGTTACGGAGCAGTGTTTGATAGCCCCAAAGTAGGTCGATCCACATCTCAAGTGCATGCGACAATCTCAGGTCTAAGGACAAAAACGTACACGATGTGTAGAGAGAGCTGCAAGTATTATTCCAGTCTCAAGTTGGGTCAGTCCAACCCCATGTTCATAACATGTGTCCACATCATTGGTTTGACATCTCCATGTCTATGACTTGTGAAACATAGTCATTAACCAATCGATGTGCTAGTCTAATATTCACGTGTGTCCTCACATGAACTCTGACTAGGGACAACTATTAGATAACCATACAAGTAGAGAGTTTCACAAACAATTCACATAATTGCCAATCAATACAAGTTGCCTGATATATGGATATTCAAGGAACATTATAAAAACTCATGGATACATATGAAATACAATCATATCTATGATTGCCTCTAGGGCATATTTCCTTCAAACATCACCATGTCTGGTTCAATCTCGTCACCGACAAATGCTACTTAACTCATTTCGACAAGTGATATCCATGTGATCAAATCACATGCTGTGCAACTATTGGATATAACTTCTCTAAGTGGGCCCTCGAGTATCTTTCCGTGACACAGATGGATAAATTCCTCTCTTGACATATAATGCCTCTACTATTTCTCCGAATACCTGAACACACCTTTATGATCACTGTTTAACCAAGTGACGTTTGATGCTATCAAAGTACCCTCAGGAGACAGTGATTGATATAGTCTACTAGGTCTATTCTAATCATCGTAACTTGAACTTCGTGACATGATCGGGTCATGATGTTTAGGTTAGGTAGTAGTTCATCATTTCATTCTCAGAATGAGATGACTCCATTTCCAACTGACATAAATGCCACATGATCAGGAAACCTTGATCATCTGTTGACCAATGAACCAGTGAATAGAGTTTCACTGGGAACCCCTGGTTGTTTATATATCACACGTGTATTAACGTTTCCTTTCAATACAGTTATAGCATGATATAAAACTTAATCATAAACTTTATGAAATATGATAATAATCCTTATTACTATTTGTCTCTAGGGCATATTACCAACATGGGAGTCTACGGATATCCGCACCCACCAATATCGTACACTACAGACCCCGCCCCCGACTGCCTCTTCAAACTAAACAACTTCTTGAAGAGGTCGAAGTGCAACTCAATACCGAGCCAACACTCGTAAGGAGTGATGAAGCACGCAATGTGCAGAATGGAGTTGGGAGTCAGCTGGTAAAGTTGAATCCCATAGAAGCAAAGCAATCCACACATAGTCGTGGAGGGGAAGAGAGAGACCTTGAATAAGAAAGGCCAAGAACATCACGCGAAACCCGACAGGAGGATCAGGAATTACCTTCGGTCCGAGGATTCGGCAATCATCTTCATTCGCCAGAATGAGACTAGCCTGGCAATGAGGATGGAGCTCATGCTCCTTCAGGGTCGAGCACCGCCAGCACCCATTAGTCACCCATGCACCGGCGCTCTTTGATACGTCCATTTTGCATCACTATTCTATATCATAATTTACTGTTATTCACTGATATATTTCATATTAAGAGATGATACTTATGTTATTTCATCTGTTTTTGCATGGTTGATGACTTTTGGAGCATGGACCGCTGCAGTCAGGATTCTGATGGAAAAGGTGTTGTTTGGAGGCAAAATTCACGAAGATCGGAAAATCCAGGAAAATACATGGAAAATTCTATTTTTCCAGAAGACGAAGATTGCTAGAAGGGGGAGTGGAGATGGGCCACAGGGGGCCCACACCACCCTGTGGCATGGGCAGCCCTAGGCTGCGCTAGCAGGTGGTGTGGCCGCCCTGGCCCACTCCAGGCTCTCCCCTCTTGCGTATATTATCTCCATGAAACCCTAATACCTAAGAGAGCGACCACAAAAAGATTTCGCCGCCTCTATGGGGTGGAAAACACCGAGAGAGAAAAATCTCTCTAGTAGACAGAATTCTGCTAGGGGAATTCCTTCCCAGAGAGGGGAGATCGTCGCCATCAACACCACCATCAAGCTGGACTTCATCGGGATCATCATCACCATCACCATCATCTCCACTAGCACCATCATCACCACTTCATACCGCTGTAACAATTGGGTTGAATCTTACATAGTTCTTAGGGGAAACTTTCCCGGTGTTGATTACTTGTTGTAGTTGATGCTATTGAGTGGAACCATTGAATTATTGTTATGTTCATATTGTTGCTTATCATTATATCATCTCTGATCTTGATCCATATGATGTCTTACGAGTAGTTCATTTTGTTCTTGAGGACATGGGAGAAGTCATGTTGTTAGTAGTGGAATTGTGTTGAGAAAGATTCAATGGTTTGATATTTAAGTTGTGGTGTATTTCGTCTAGTGGTGTCATGTGAACATCGACTACATGACACTCCACCTTTATGGGCCTAGGGGAATGCATTGTGTATTTGGCTACTAATCGTAGGGGCTGCCGGAGTGACAGAAACCTGAACCCCCGTTAGGAAACCTTTGCACAAGGGATGTTAGGGTCTTAGAGTTTAAAGCTATGGTTAGGTTTCTACCTTAATTACTTTCTTGTACTTGCGGATGCTTGCAAGGGGTATAATCACAAGTATGTATTAATCCTAGGAAGGTCGGTACATTGGCACAGGTTCACCCACACAACACTTAGCAAACTAAAGAAGATTAATCAACTATATGAAGCGAAAACACTTGACGATATTCCCGTGTGTCCTCGAGAATGCTTGGTCATCTTAAGTAATACAATCGGCTTGTCCTTTGCTAAAGAAAGGATTGGGCCACTTGCTGCATTTATTTTTATTGTCTTTTATTTACTCGTACTTTATTTACTTGCATTATCAAAAAACCCTAAAATCTGTTTGTTAAGTATTTATAGAGAATTCCTGCTCCAATCCACTCGTCAACACCTTCTGCTCCTCGTTGGGTTCGACACTCTTACTTATCGAAAATACTGCGATACACCCCCTATACTTGTGGGTCATCAAGACTATTTTTTGGCGCCATTGCCGCGGAGTGAAGCGCTATTGGAGAGTGGAACTAGTAAAGGAAACTTCTACTGTGAGTATTGTTTACTTCTGTTACTTGCTTTATTTTCAATATGGATAATTCACTGAGTTTCTTATTTCGTAATGTTACTACCACTGCTAAGGTAGTAGATGAACCACCACCTGCTGAGAATGATTACTTTTAAAACACCTACGAGAATTATTGATCGTGTTATGGAAAACTATTATGTTGGAGATGGAACTGTCCATCCTGGTGATCATTTGCTCTTTATACACGAATTATGCGGGTTGTTTAAGTGTGCAGGTATTACAACAGATCAAGTCAATAAGAAGTTATTCTCATTATCACTAAAAGGAAGAGCTGAGGAATGGTATAAGCTGCTGAAGAATGGTCAAGCTCTTGAATGGGAGGAAATAGTGCCTCTATTTTATTCAAAATTTATCCTCCTAGTGAAATTCATAAAGATCGGAATCAAATATACAACTTTTGGCCTCTTGATGGAGAGAGTACCGCTCAAGATTGGGGGAGATTGAAGTTTCTAATGCTCAAATGTCCTATTCATGATCTCCCTCACAATATTATTATCAATAACTTTTATGCAAGGCTTTCTCTTCATGATAAAGATCTATTGGATGCCTCATGTGCTGGATCATTTACACGCATGGAAGAAGAAGCTAAATGGGATCTTCTAGACCGTATTCAAGACAATGCTGAAGCATGGGAGAATGACAAAAGAAGAAAGTCAGGTATAAATTATGATTATGAATGCATTGAATCTTTTATGGGAACTAATGACTTTCAAAATATTAAAAATGCTTATGGTCTAGACTCTCAAGCTATTGCAACCTATTTTAAGGCTTTTGCTTCCTATATTGAAGTTCCTAAAAATAAGTGGAATAAGTACCATGAACCATATAAAGATGTTGCTAAGTGTGTTCCTTCAAGAAATACTGATGTTTATACTACTAATCATGATTTACCTGAACCTTACATTCAGAAAATACCTTTCCTAGTTAAGATAAAGGAACATTCTATGATAGCTAGTATGGTTAATGAAAGTATGAATAAAGCTATTGAACCTGATAAACAAATGGACGATGAACCTATAATAGCAAATGTGAAATATTTTGTCACTAAATATGAAGAAGATGGACACACTATCCTCTGCAAGGATATCCCTAATATTGTTTCACAAAGTAGTGTTATGACAGCTAGTGTCCCTGTATTTTCTATTAGAATAAGTGATCATTTCTACAATGGTTGTTGTGATAGTTATATCATTAAATTTATGCATGATACTGAAAGTTATTATGAGAGAGGGAAGACGGTTTTTATGCATCTCAATAATATCAAGTTTCATCGCTTTATGCTGAAAGTCTTTATGTTGCACTTGTTTTGAATTCCTATGCTTGCAGCTTCTAGTTTCAACAATTTATTTGCTTACAAAATTCCCTTGCATAGGAAGTGGGTTAGACTTAAACATGTGTATTTTTGCTTCTTAATGCTATCTTTCACTCAATTCATATTCTTATGTGAGCATCATTGAAATTATCATGCCCATCTTAATGGCTATAAAGAAAGAGCTTTTTGGGAGACAACCCAATTTATTTGTGCTTTCAGTTTGTTTTTGTTTCTTTGAGTCTTGGAAGTTATTACTTCGGTAATAACCTCTCCTTATCCTTTTTGTTTGGTTTTTGTGTTAAGATCAACCTCTAATGAGAGAGAGAAGTAAGATTTGGGGAAGTTGTTGTCCCGAACAGATTTTTGTGCTTCACCGTAAAAATTCATGAAAGATCTCTGTACCATGGATTGAGCTGTATTTTTTGTGCTTCTGCCCCATGTTGTTATTTAACTTTAGTTAGTTTTGTACTTTTTGACTTGAGCAACAGAAGATTTTTGAAAAAATTGATCTTTACCTGGTGGTCTGTTTCGACAGATTTTGCCACTCTTGCATTTGCTTCTTAAATCGATTTCCTTTTTGAATTAATTTTGGGTTTTCGAAAGGAGTTGCTACAGTAGCTTATGTTTTGATGGATTTCAGGAATTTGAACCTAAAAGGTTTATTACCTCGCTTATACTAATGTTGCTAATGAGAATTGTGTGAAGTTTTGTGCGAAAGAAATTTTCAGGTTATCGGAGAAAATGGTGTAATAAGAAAGTGAAAGGTTTCATGACTCGAGCAATATGAGTATGAAGATGAAGATATTGATGTTATTCAAGCGTTAACTCTAGAAAAATTTATTAAAGACCAAATTCAGAGACCTACAGAGTCCGTTTTCGAGTAGGTAACAGTTCTGGTAAGAAAAGTTCCGCGAAAATTCTGTCAAATTATATTTTTCAAGTTTTTATCCAACAAGTAAAGCAACTAAGCAAAAGAGGGACGGAAGCGGATCCAGGGTGGCTCACACCACCCCCTGGCGCGGGCCCCCCTGGCCGCGCCAGCAGGAGGTGTGGCTGCCCCGGACTCCGTCTCCGACCTGTTTTCTCCCAGTACCTTCCTTTTGTTGTAAAAATTCGTAATATATAATCCCCCGGATCCCCCAAGGTTCATATATCGTGTTCTCGTCATGGTTTTTGTTTCGATCTGTTTTGTTCAGATGTCGTTCAGGGGTTCATCTTCAAAGGATTACGAGTTGCGACGTCGTTGCGTACTCCATCGCAATCTTGAGCAGGAGATTCTCATGGGATATGTGAAACAAGAAAGGATCACAACTAGGTGCGAAGACATGGACCGGAACGTCGGGGAGGAAGTAAAAGACATGACAGCAGGCATGAAGGGGCTGATATCTCCAACTCTAGATCTCAGTTCCTACCCTACAGTAGTGGAAGCTCTACGAGTAACCGATGAGTTCTGCGACAAGTATCGAGTCTTGAGGATAAAGGTGGATATGCTTCAAGAGGACAATAATAGGCTTCACAAGATACTAGAAGATTTCCTCGCGCCAATCGAGAGAACACCACCACCACCGAAGGAGTAATTCGTCATCAGGTTTTGGCATCCCCTTGGTTTGTTCCAAGCTTGGGGGAGTGCCGCGGTATCACATCACTATCTTCTATCTTTTTACCATTTTAGTACAATCATATCATGAATAGAGAAGTTATCATGTAGTATGGTTTGCATTATGGAAGTGTCCCCCCTCTCGTTAGATATCTATGTATCCCTTGGTGTGAGTTGTTGTTATGGAATATTAATGAGAATTTCTATCATCTACTCTTTTGCATATCTTATATTAGTTTTCAATTCATGTTATATGATTGATCTTGTCGTTAGTATTGGTATCACTTTGGGATCATTGAGTTAATTTAGTTGGTTTTGGCAAACCTGGCTCGGTCAGTAGCAACACTATTTTGAGAATTAAATGAAAAAGATAAAAGTACTCTTAAAGAAATATAATTTCATCATCTTTCTTCCTTGATTTGCTCATAAGCTTAGTATTCTCTAGTTAAGATCTTTTGTGCTTCCAAGGAAGATTGCATGTTTGTTTTTATCACTTGTATGTTTGTTTGTTTTCTTCAACTCTTATGCTTGCTACCCAACCTTGCTAGCCAAAAACCTATACTAAGAGGGAATGCTTCTCGTGCATCCAATCCTTAAATCAAAACCTATGCCATTTGTGTCCACCATACCAACCTACTAGCATTATTGCTATTCCAAGTAAATTCATGTTTTTATCTACCTTCTGAATTAAACTTGTTACGTGAAAATTAGTGATTAAAGCTCTCACGAACTTGATGGCACACTTTACTTTCTTGCACTTAATAAACTTGAACCATTGTGCCCATCTATGTTGCGTATATGCTTGCGCTTTGTAAGTTGTTAATTAGCAGAACCATGCTATCATGGGGAACGCTTTCAACATTGCACTTGTACTTTGTACCTAGTTGATATCATGCTCTTTTGTCTATGGATGTCGTCAGTGTGAAATGAAAGGAGAGCTTGTAAGTCCATGGAGTTATGTATGTGTGTTAGAGAAATGCCTGGTTCACCGGTCTAATCCATGCCTAATCATGGTGAAAACCTGCAGCGTAACCATAATGATCATTCTATGAAGCATTCTTCTTATAAAAAAGAGATAGACATTGAGAAAAAGAGAAATAGAAAAAAAAAAGGTGAGAAAAGAGGAAAGAGAGAAAAAAGCACCATTTTCCCATGGTAAATAAGAAGATTGCTGGGATGCTCATTGTCTGCTTGCCTTGTCATCTTGATATGGGGATTCTTCCGTATCATCGGGCAAGGGGTACCCCATTGGCGGTTCTCTATGATACACATATACTTACTATGACAAGAACTTACCGGTAACTAAACTTGAGTAGCATGAGGAGCGGCCCTCGTATTCAAGGGACATGAGATTTTCAACTTGCAACTTGTCAAGCATATCCTCATATTTGATCACTTTAACCTTAATCACCTAAAGATGCTTATGATGGGGGAAATGAGAGCTGAAAGCTAATAAGTGTCATAATTTTTGGAAGCTCTTTATGAAACTTGAAATCCCTTCTTCCATCTACGAAGGGCCTTTCTTTTACTTTTTGGTTGGGTCAGTAAACCTATTCCCTTCTATCTCAGCAAGTATTTTGAGTTGTTGTGTTTCTTCATTCATATGATGATTTATTCAATCATGTTCCTTATGTTCCTTGTTTTGCACATTGACCTTATCTTAAGTGTTTACTACTTTGAAAGCTATCATTGAAAACCAGTTATGTGTGAACTCCAGCAAATTGTCAAATAGTCTTCGACCAACAGCTAAGTTTGTCATTACCAATTATGATTTACTTTATGCATCTTTATTGTGTTTCCTTTACTTATTGCAAGTTAGGTTATATAATAGTGAGTTGTCTTCTATTATGATTTATGTATTGATGAATGTGATGCTTCTTGTCCGTATTCTTTTATCGACTCTTCACTCCATAAACCTGAGGTCATGTTTATTGAGCTCAGTTTTCGCTTGGGGACAAGCAAAGTCTAAGCTTGGGGGGAGTTGATACGTCCATTTTGCATCACTATTCTATATCATAATTTACTATTATTCATTGATATATTTCATATTAAGAGATGATACTTATGTTATTTCATCTATTTTTGCATGGTTGATGACTTTTGGAGCATGGACCGCTGCAGTCAGGATTCTGATGGAAAAGGTGCAATTTGGAGGCAAAATTCGTGAAGATCAGAAAATCCGGGAAAATACATGGAAAATTCTATTTTTCCAGAAGACGAAGATTGCCAGAAGGGGGAGTGGAGATGGGCCACAGGGGGGGCCACACTACCCCTGGCGCGGGCAGCCCTAGGCCGCGCCAGCAGGTGGTGTGGCCGCCCTGGCCCACTCCAGGCTCTCCCCTCTGGCGTATATTATCTCTACGAAACCCTAATACCTGGGAGAGCGACCACAGAAAGATTCCGCCGCTTCTGCGGGGCGGAAAACACCGAGAGAGAAAGATCTCTCCGGCAGACAGAATTCTGCCGAGGGAATTCCTTTCCGGAGAGGGGAGATCGTCGCCATCAACACAACCATCAAGCTATACTTCATCGGGATCATCATCACCATCATCATCACCATCATCACCACCATCATCTCCACCAGCACCATCATCACCACTTCATACCAGTGTAACAATTAGGTTAAATCTTGCATAGTTCTTAGGGGAAACTTTCTTGGTGTTGATTACTTGTTGTAGTTGATGCTATTGAGTGGAACCATTGAACTATTGTTATGTTCCGCTTGTTGCTTATCATTATATCATCTCTGATCTTGATACATATGATGTCTTATGAGTAGTTCATTTTGTTCTTGAGGACATGGGAGAAGTCATGTTGTTAGTAGTGGAATTGTGTTGAGAAAGATTCAATGGTTTGATATTTAAGTTGTGGTGTATTTCTTCTAGTGGTTTCATGTGAATGTCAACTACATGACACTTCACCTTTATGGGCCTAGTGGAATGCATTGTGTATTTGGCTACTAATCGTAGGGGTTGCCAGAGTGACAGAAACCTGAACCCCCGTTAGGAAACTTTTGCACAAGGGATGTCAGGGTCTTAGAGTTTAAAGCTGTCGTTAGGTTTCTACCTTAATTACTTTCTTGTACTTGTGGATGCTTGCAAGGGGTATAATCACAAGTATGTATTAGTCCTAGGAAGGTCGGTACATTAGCACAGGTTCACCCACACAACACTTAGCAAACTAAAGAAGATTAATCAACTATATGAAGTGAAAGCACTTAACGATATTCCCGTGTGTCCTCGAGAACATTTGATCATCTTAAGTAATACAACCGGCTTGTCCTTTGCTAAAGAAAGGATTTGGCCACTTGCTGCATTTATTCTTATTGTCTTTTATTTTACTCGTACATTATTTACTTGCATTATCAAAAAACCCTAAAAATCCGTTTGTTAAGTATTTACAGAGAATTCCTGCTCCAATCCACTCGTCAACACCTTCTACTCCTTGTTGGGTTCGACACTCTTACTTATCGAAAATACTACGATACACCCCTATACTTGTGGGTCATCACTCTTTTTCTTATTCGCGGCGATGGCGGTGCTGGATCTAGCAATGGTGGCGGGCTTGGCAGTTTTCTTCTTTCCCATCCTTCTCCGACGAAGCGACTATAGAAAGTAGCTCGGGAACGCCCTAAGCACGTCCAGTGTAGAAAGGAGTGGAACATAGTGGAGAGAGGAAGAACAACAATGGCAGCAGCGCGAGGAGGAAGAAGATGCACAGTATGGAAATTACTGCCCTAAATGGTTACTTAAGCATCGGGGAAATCTCATCGAACGGCCAGCATCTCTCCACCCCAACGCGTGGCACACATCAGCAAAGACACATGGCAACGCGTGCACTGAACCGTCACTTTACGATTCCCACTCAGCGCGAAAATCGAGGAGGCACGGTTAAACCCCAAAATTACGCGTGACTAGTCAAATCCCAGTCAGACATTGGGGCCTACGACCGTCACATCCCATCAGCACCGCTCATGCCTGCGGCTGAGCTCATCTAATCGTCAGCAATGACGTCATTGGGACCGGTACTATCAGCAACTAGAGGAAAAGGTGAGCAATGGTGATGTTTTTCTTTGACTAGCTTAGTTTTTGTTCGAGTCTACGACTCAACCAAATACTCGGGGGATACTCCTAACAAGAATGCTGGTCACGCACCCGAGGACTTTTTGGGTCTAGTGAACAAGCCATCCACACACAAATCTAAGATAATTACGCCTCGACCCCTTACTCGAATCAATGATACGATTACAGACTTGGGGGCTACTCCCATAGGGAGCGCTCGAAGCCTAATCGACAAGCTACGGCCAATGACAATAGTCACAAAAGTTCAAAGTCCCCAGTCAAGTCTGCGACTTGAATAGGCACTCAGGGGCTACTCCCATAGGGAGCGTTGGTCGCGCACCCTATGAAAAGGAAAAATAGCTATTCATTGCAAAAAAAAGCGTTGACCATGTCCGCACCATGAGCATTCAAAGCATTCGATGACCTCGCCTCTAACCAAATATAAAAATGCCTTGTAACAAGACAATGTCTCCTGGGCCACCCAAAACACCTCCACAGTGATAAAACTTCGGATGCCACGTTTACAACGTGAAGGTAAAACCAGTGGATTCAATCCAATGGCCTAGCAATGCACCTGCCGCGCTCTACTAGAAGTATACCGTGCCTACAGGCACGATGAAAAAGCCTCGACAGATGTGTTGAGTGAACAAATTAAAAACTGGAATTCAAATATGTAAGTCCTCCACGGCATGAGTCCAATTATGCCAGCAACTTTCTGAATTTGAGTTCGGGGACTCGAGTTTGAGTAGATAGCGTTGTTTTGCCCTAAGGCAGTTAAATGATCCTGATCCGTTGGATGAATCAGGCATGCATATCGACTATCCCTATGACATAAGCTAGTACCCGATAAAACATTCAGATGGGCACTTGAAAGACTTCATAGTCTCCATACAAATCTACGATTTGAACAAACACTCGGGGGCTACTGACATGGTTATGTCCCACAGGTACCCTAGATTAGCCTATACGTTTTGGCGCAAAAGGAACTTGCGGTACGATTGAAGCCCAACAAGAATTCAGGTGGCCTAGGCCCAAGCGACTCCTTGAAGGACATGACAATGAATATATAGAAACTTAAAGGGAAAACCCCTAATCTGTAACTGACTCGGCCTGCTATCCCGAGACCTGGCCTCCCTATATAAAGGACAGGAGGGAGTAGCGAGGAGGATATTCGCAACCCTAGATTACACACCGCCAGATTACATCTGTGCACCCCCTGTAACTTTCGACTCCTCAACAATCAAAGAGCAGACAAGTAGGAGTAGGGTCCCTTCCGAGGGCCTGAACCTGGATAAATCGCGTGTCCCTAATGTGCTTGTTTGCTAACCGGTCGATGCCTCCAGCGCTCCCCACTTCTTCTAACCCAAGTCCATCAATGATGGGCATTGACGAGTTAACCCCTTGTCAAGGTCCATCTGGTGAGGTCCAAGTGCTCTAGGTGCTCCTGTTGATGAAATATTAATGCTCCGGAAATCCCAGCTCCATTTGACTTTGTTTAGGTCCCTGAAAGGTAAAAATACACAAAACAGGATTTTGCTGTTATGTAGAGTTATAACAAAAATAAAGGGGATCATTGGTAAATCCCCATAAATCAATGTAAAACATGGATATAACATCATATATGTAGTAAATATGTGGGAATTCATGTCAACAAACTACAAAGTTCATGTATGCATTTTACATGCATCAACATCCCCAAGCTTAACCTATGCTCGTCCTCGAGCATGAAGGTGATAAAACTAACATGGGCTTTGGAGTTTGGTGCTTCTTTTCACTAGAAAGTTTCACAAAAAGTTGAATAGTTCATTTGTTTAGAGAATAACAACAAGCAAGCATAGCATAAAGTGATACTTCTTATAATATCATACTTGACAACACAATGTTTATATTGACTAACACAAATGCATATAATACCATGATGCAATAGTGCATTCTTCACATAGAGAATATAGTGGTGGTCCTATGGTCAGTATATTTTGCAAAGGAGGTTGGAAAGAGTGTATGGCTGGAAAGTAGGGAATATCATATGTGAGACACAAGCTATCTTCCAGACACTATCCATTAAGTTTATGGTTGAAGCATAGTTCATCATTAGTGTTTGGTTCCATTTCCCCTCATTACCTGATTTTTTGGCATTCTTGTTTTGGGCACTTTTTGCTTCTTTCCTATTTTTTTCCTTTTTATTTGTCACTTTTTGCTTGTTTTGATTTTTGGGAAGGACGAGCCTCTACATACTCACTCTTATCACCTTTTTATATCATATAAATTTTGGAGGGTTTTTGCCCTCATCTTAGCGGTGGTACCCCTTCTATGGAGGGTTTGTGCCCTCACCTTTTAGTGTATTCATCCTCTTATTGCTTTTTGGGAAGGGGTACTCTATGCCCAATGAGTTCGTGGTCACCTCACGACTAACTTCTCCATGTCACCCATACCCATAATAATAGTGTTTGGAAGCTAAATAATGACTCACACATGATAATGTACTTTGGGATATAGCTTGAGCTATTTGGGTAGGTGTTTCCTATATAAATGCTAAGTTTGTTTTGCTAAAGGAAGTTGTTTCAATATGGTGGGGCTAGTAATGGTAGCCATTTGACCTTCTACAAGAATACAAAGTGCCCATAGTACTAAGTCATTTCTAGAAGATAATATAAGCATTGAGCACCATATATGTTGAATATAAGAACTAGCACATGATGATACACTTGTAAGTTATCACTCCATAAAGCATATGAACAATCCAACCTAAAGCAATGACATGCATAGTTTGGTTTTCCCCGTTTTTAATATTTCAAGCAAGGCATTCAGTCAAACATGGCATTCTTTCATGGGATAATTTATTTCAGTAGCTCTTTCATAACCATGAAAAATATCTATCATGGTGGTCCTATTTATTTCCAAGCATATCAAGCAAAACTAAACATAACACTAAGCAAAGACGCTCCAAGTTTCTACGATCATTATATGTTGCTCAAAAATCAAAGTTTCGAGGTTTGAAAACCGAGAGCTTTATAGGTATAGTGGGGTGCCTTGGGCATCCTAAATCTTATGTTTTTCACCATTCTTCGATAGCTCTTGGTGTGGTGTCCCTCCATTCCCTATCAAAAACTTCAACACAACAATTTCTCCCATTTCTTTTTCTGTGGGGTGGCATTAATGGTACAAGATTATGATAATAGCTGCCATATATATCAAAGACAAAATTTCCTTGGTATTCCAGTAAGCATATAGTGTCCTACACATTTCTAGCATAGCAAAAGACTCATGGAAAATCGTTTTGGGACCCAAAGGAATGGTTCAAACACTAGTGGGCAGAATCTGTCTAGATTTTCAGTAGCAGTAAGACGAATTTATTTGGACCACCTAGACATGTCAAAAAATTTGGCCAATTTTTGGGCATATAAATGATTAAAATTTGCAACAACAGTATAAATATGAGAGCAATCTGAGTTACATAAAAAATCATAGAATTTTGTTTCTAAACAGTGTTGTGCAGAAATTAGCTACTCCATGTGTTCTAACAACTTTCTAGCATCCAAAATGGGTTCTACTTGGTACTTTATTGCTAACCTATAACAAAGACACTAAAAATGACTCTTTTACTACATCAAGCATGCATAAAATAAATAACCGGGTTGCCTCCTCCAAAGCGCACGCTTTGTTTATAGCCATATAGCTAGGCTTACTTACATGTTTCAAGTGATGTGGAGATCATGTGGTAGCTTGTACCTTGGTGCTACCTCCTTCTTCCTTTGGATTTTTTCCATGCATTTCTTATGAGGGAAGTAAAACTTCACATTCCTTTCCTTTGAATCAATGATTGGACCTTTAGTTCTCAAAAAAGGTCTTGCAAGAACTATAGGACTAGAGGTTTTACTCCCCATGTCCATTACAACAAAATCAATAGGCACGAAAGTCATATGTAACTCAACCATTATATCATTTATTTTTCCTAAAGCATGTTTGGTTGAGTCATCAGCAAGTAAAAAATCTATTGAACATTTTTCCATGGTTTTGAGTTCTAATAGATCATATAGTTATTTTGATAACACAGAAACACTAGATGCTAGATCTAAGATAGCATGATGGGTCTCTTTGCCATTAATATCTTTGGGAGCCAAGCATACCCAAGCTTTGGTGGTATCATGGCTTCATTATTGTATATTTCCATCTTTTCTTTGATGACGTAGTTTGCTATATAGGAGCCAAAACCTGCTTGATGAACATTAATGGATGGGTCATTAAAAAACTTTTATAGGATACAGATAAGTTCATACAAGCTAGAAGCTACATTTATCAAGGTCAAGTAGAGGTTCTTTTGTTTCACTTAACATTTTAACTTCCTCTATTTTTTCTCATTTGTGATCATTGGTGGTTATTTCTTATCTACAAGCATAGTAATTTATGTTTCCTCTTTCATTGGTTCTTTATCTCCTTGTTCCTTTTCCCCCTTAACTACCCAAACTCTTTTTTATTCCTTCTTAGATTCTTTAGTTATTGGTAATGTTGGCTTTTTGGCTTTGGTTTTTGGTAAAAATTTACATGAGGCAGTTACTTTAAATATATCACCCAAGTATGCTACCCTTCTTCTGCACTTAAAAGTTGCTTATCATCTTATGTAAATTCATTTTCACAAATATCTAGTTTTTGGATGATAGTGGCCATTTTATCCTCTATTTCTGGTAGAGTGCCTTTGGAGAAGTGCTCTAAGTGTTCAAAATTTTCCTTCTCAGGAAGTTCTTTGATACAATTTTCAATCTTTTGTTTGTTGAATTAGGTATTGTTATTATATCATCTACTTCCCTATCATTTCCTTGGTAAGTGCCAAAGATTTTTTTTTAAGAGCAAGGGCTGACCCTGCAGGTGAGGATAAAATGTAACCTCCCCTATAGCTCTATCCAAAGCATTTTTGTACCATCCATCTAATCCATAGTAAAAGAAAATGTTCATATTATTCTCCCCACAAGTAATAGGATCCTCACTATGCATTTTGTTTATTCTTTCCCAAGCATATCTTAGGTGTTTATTCAAAGTGTTGTTTAAAGGAAGTGGTAGAATTCATAGGGATGATTGGTCCGGGTTGGTTCATAATGCTCAAGTTTGCAAATAAGGTTGATACTAAATTTTCTGTGTTTTTGTGTTTTAAGGAAAACTAAAAAGACTAAAAATAATACAAAGAAAATTACTTTGAAAATCTAAAGGAGAAGGAAAAGCTCACAGTGGTGCAACCTCACCAAGCTTACATGTTTGCACAAAGTTGGTGTTGACGGTGCCAGAAGATGTGCTCACTCCAACTTGATGAAGATGTAGTTGTGATGTCCCTCTTGCAATTCCCCGGCAACGGCGCCAGAAAATGTTCTTGATGGCAACAACTCCGTGTGTACCAACTCATTGGGACTCCAAGTGAGAATGTTGTAGAAAGTGTATTTTCCCCACAAGGATGACTCGAGGGTTAATATCAAACTCTCAGGGAATTGGCTCAGAGGTTATTCCTCTTCTCCTCTTCAAGCAACCTACAAAACAAAGTTTTTGTCGTGTGTCCCTAACTCCACCATGTGGTTGTAAAGCACAAGGTTTCGTATTATTAATATGAAATAACAATAATATAAAATGAAATAAAACAAGTAAAAACTAGGCAAGAAAGATAAAAGCAATAAAAGATAGTTGTTTTGGGGTTTTATGTGTGTTTGCAAGTGAAGAAAGTATTTTTGTATTTTCAAAATAATAAATTACATAAAATGTAAAGTGTGATAATGGTGTTGGAAAGGTGTTTCTAATGGTTTAAATTGGACCAGGGTTCATGGGTTCTTTTGTCTACTCTCTTTTTGGGTTGTAACGCATACAAACAATTCATCAAAGATATAATATTGGTGGAACTTCAACATGTGTTTGATAAGCATGCATATGGGCATCATGTCCTAACATGGAGATGATGCAACACATCTCTCTTATACACCTCAAGAAAGGGAAAACTCCAAGCAATCTTGAATTAAGAATCAACAGAGTATAACCTTAAGTAATTTGACATGATGTTTAAATCATAAATATGTTATCTTGACCAAACAAGATTATCTAGCCATCACAAGATAATTATAGCACATGAATTCACTTTATCCGTAGTGGGGCAGAAAAAGAAAAGTAAATACCATAGTAGATCTTGAATTTGTTGTCACTATTCAATCACTACCACCATGCTACTCCATGTAATACACACTTCTCCACACACATGCTCTTGCATACAAGTTGGATCAGAAGAAGTACTTAAGAACGGGTACATGATATGCATCTATCAATACATCTTACACATAATATATTCCAATCTCATATATCAAATCATATAATAAAGATCCACCACATAGGAATTACATATATGACCATAATCATGTTGGGAAGCTCATATGGTACTAGATTTATGAAGAACAAGAGAGAAATAGATCAAGATACTGCCAGAAACCATAGTTCAGAGGTGGACTACTCCCTCTTCATCATGGTGATGATGGTGGTGATGTTAGAGAAGGTAGAGATCCCTCCGGTGTCGGCTTCGATGGAGTTTCCCCTCCAATCTTCGTTGATTCTGGCTCCGTTTTGGTTTTCCTGTGTTTCTATGGCACCTCCCCCGAGGAACTCTTGAGGGACCCCTTATATAGTAGTTTTTAGGTCATACGAAGGCGGTGGGCCAAATATCAAAGTGAATCAACGACCGAGGAGGAAAAGAGCCTGGGTGGCGCGCCCACCCTTACTGAATGCGCCACCTAGTCTAGTTTGGGCCTCCAGTTCCATCTGGCGAGGTCCAAGTACTCCAGGTGCTTCTCTTGATGAAATATTCCCGAAATCCTAGCTGAATTTGACTTTGTTTAGGTCCATGAAAGGTCAAAATACACAAAACACGGTTTTCTTGTTCTGTACAGTTATAACCGAAATAAAGGGGATCATTGGTAAATCCCCATAAATCAATATAAACATGAATGTAACATCATCTATGTAGAAAATATGTGGGAATTCATGTCAACAAACTATAAAGTTTATGTATGCATTTTACATGCATTACCAGCCAGTAGGCGAGGACAAAGGTGGCGGTGCCGCGACCCGAAGAGACGATGTAGCGACAACCCATAGCTCGATCGGTGGTAGGCGCATACTCGGGGACATGGTTGAAGTAGACGGACGCGGGATCGGTTGATTAGACCGACGGTACACTGTATGCATAATAGCATGAACGACACGTAGATTAGAGTAGATGGTGGCATTGTCGGTTAAGTCGCAGGCGATGATGACGAAGACAATCCGAGGAGGACGGCCACAACAACCGAGGATAGCGTAGCAGCCCGCCGAGGTGTGCGGCAGCCTACCGCGAGGCCGCAATAGCCTGTCGAGGCCAGCGTGACAGTAGAGGAGGCAGGCGCACGGACACGGTGTACATCGTTGATGTTGATGGTTGGAGTAGAGGCGCGGCAATGATGGTGGTAGGCGAATCAATCCGATCTATGGTTGGTAAACTAAAAAATAAAACACCGATCGAACGACCGGCGGAGAGAAAAATTGATCTAGAGATAAAAAAAAGACTCACTAGGGCAGCCAATGACGGATTAGCGGACGAGCCCTGCTACGGGTTGTGCAGCCCCCGGTAGAGATCATGGAGCCTCCGGGGTGGCGCGGCGGAAGCATGCTGGCGTATGCTATGGTTTGGACCGAAATTAGTCTGATACCATGTAGAACGACAGTCAAGTTAGGAGTGTATGGAGACATATCCTATACTGCCATAATAAACATATACGCAATACTCTAATAGATACGGTAACTTAAAATAAAGATAAATTAACTTAGACTAGATAAAAACTTAAATAAAATGATGCAACCATAGATCTGGTTATCGTATATCATGATGATGTTGTCCTTCTTGGTGTGGATGGTCGTGGGCTTTGCTGCCGACGGGCTTCATGCACGCACCAGGATGCCGACCAGCGACGAGCACTCCTCTAGCAGACGCTCGTACAACTCTTCGTCGAACTTCGAGGCATCATCGAAGTTGGGAGGGATGAAAGATTCCCAAAGGAACGACGCGGGTGGTTCAGCTACCAAGAAGCTTCGTTGCCAAATATTGTGCTCACGCTCAAAGGCCGGATTCCACTCTGGCGAGTTCCAGCCGCAGAGGGAATCGGGCGAGGAGATCCGGCGGCAGGAGAATGCAGTGCAAGGCAATGGCACATGTAGCTCGTTGCGGGAGGGCGGCGGTGGCATGCGAACTCTAATTGGGTTCAAGTGCAACATGTCTGATATCTTGACATCGTGCGATCCACTGCGGCTTACACATCCAGTAGTCTTGGTACCTAGTGATAGGGAAGCGATACTGGTCATTGTCACGGTCACGACATCTAGTTGCCCGCCATCGACTTGGTGCAATGGAACCCGTTGTGTGGGTGAAATTAGGAGATAGATCACCGCGAGGGTGACAGTCTACACCAATAAGCGGAGCCGCCACCCTCATTACAGTGCAAGGAGGAGGATTCGTCGCTGTTTCGATGGGAAGACGAGCGCCACCAGTTTGAGATTGCCAAATCTGGCCTCGATCTGTGGAAGAGTTTCGATCCAGATTGCGTACGTAGTATAGCTTGATTTTTTTCCTAAGAAATCTAGGTTTATCAAATCCTTGGAAAGTTTTTGCTCGGTGTAAAACACTACTTTAAACAAGACCAGGAGAACTCTTAGAATCTTTATTTACTGACCAGAATGTTGTTGTTGTTGGGTTTTGATCAATGGATGGAAATAGGCCAAGGGCTCGAGGTTTCACCTGTAGCTGTGCACACACATATGAGATAGAAAAGATAATTATAAGCGCAATATGTATTATAAGATAATCATATATTCATATATGTAGGTGGGCGATGTGTCCTAACAATACCATAGCCTACTGCTGCAACTCTATGGATACATTGTCCAACCACTAGTCCTTCAAGGTTTCTAGGCTCTAGCAGTTATTAAGATAAACAGACCAAAACATTACGTTTTGTGACGTTATCGTTATTCTCTACAGAATCTCTTACGACCGTCGTACTCCTTTTACTGTCACCAGGTTTCTCGTCGTGGATTTCAAATCAACTCTACTCATACTTTTTAACCTTTACAAATCTTCGAGATCTTGGGCACCTGACAAGTTCTAGAATCGAGGAAACAGACAAGAGACAAACATACATATAGATATATATTACTTTTTAAATATAATCATCCCATACTAAAAGATGCACATATTGTTGCGAGGCTTCAGTCCTTAGCTTGTGAGACTGCGCATACATGATTAGATCAACAATCATAGATATTATATTAAATATTCTTGAGAGGTGAATAACAATTAGTATTATAATGCCATCTATCGCAAGTAGAGGACTATGGCTACAAGGTAGAAATCGTGTGGAGATGGTCATGACGAGGACCACGTGACGGCATGGTGAAGATGGTGGTGGGTGAGGTGCGGCTCCTTTCTATCTTCCTCATATAGTAATACTGATAAACGTAGAGTTTTAGAGGCCTTCTTATGTGAATTCTCTATGGGCACCTTCACGAAAGTCAGTCAGTTTGATGCCCTCGAGACACTGACACATCGTACGTCAGATGCTATAGTCGCCCTGACTGTAATTGTTAAACATGTTGGACCTTGTCTCTGTGAACCCTTTGACTTGGAAATATCCCAACTCGTGATTCTTCATTGATTTGTCCAAATTTCATTATAAAAATATACATATCAGAAGTGAAATAAATAACAAAGGAGATTTGCACATATATGCGATAAATAGTGTTGGTGGCATGTTTAGAGAGATAATCTCATTAAATATGTGAGTAATATCTGGTTTAAACAAAGATAAAAATAATTGTATTTTTCATCATCATGGCAACACGGGGTAGGGTTTGGCTAGGGTTTTGTCAGCATTGATGTGGTTGTGGGAGCGATCAAGCGGGGAGAAGGTACTATTTAAGTGGATGCAGCGCAACCACCGGGAGACGCTGATTCTAGTGCACCATGGATGATTCCCTGCTCCAACGTCTTCATGACTGTTGCATCATCTTCAGTCTGCAACCTTGTCCTAGCAGACATAACAATATTCAATAGAAAGAAAAATTATACTTCTTTGCAACTAAATGATGCAAATCAAGAGGATTTGAATTATTTTGGCAACATACACATATAGTCTACATAAGCTCTATTAAAAGTGAACAAATACACATCTAAAAAGATGCATTATTAAGAAAAGTTTACAACCAAATAAATAGAGTAACTAAACATAACTTATAACTAGAACAAAGCTAAGCTTACCTAAAACAGAGCTAAGATATTCTATGCTAAAACAGTTAACTAAAACATAGCTAAGATATGTCACGCTAAATCGCTTTACTAAAACAATGCATTATCATGCAAAGTTTACAATCTAAATAGAGTAAATACAAATACCTTATAACTAGGTTGAAGCTGATCTTACCTAAAATAGAGCTAACCTATGATATAGAAGAGCTAAGCTATGATTAAACAATTCACTAAACAGAGCTAAACTATGACATGCTAATACAATTACTAAAAAAATGCTAAGTTATGCTAAATCATAGCTAATCCAAGCAGAATTATATAGTAATTATACTAATCTAATCATGGTTGAGGGTTTTACCTTAGGTGAGCCCCGACTCAGTGCTGGAGCTAGAGTCAGAGGACTCTTCCTCCCCAGAGACATCCTCTATAGGCACGCCCTTGCCGGGGACCAAAGAGCTGTCTAAGTTAGCCCAGAGGTCGAAATGGAGCAACGCCTCGTCGGTGTGTTCAACCTGGTGCTCAATGGTAGAGAGAAGGAGGACTGTCTCCAGCTTTGTCTCAAGATAACATCGCAAAACATCGCCGCACCCGAACATGGTGCATGAGAGCTAGATCTCGGGCTCCTCCGGCAAGGATAAGGAGGACAACGACGACCCATCGATGTCGGCTTCAAGCCTCCAACAGCGCTCTAGTTACTCGCATATCAGTTCGCTTGATAGAAGATGTACGCCGTGGTGGGTGCCATCAGAAAATGCGACCGCGCAGATGCATCCTAGGCTAGCCAACGAGGACACAAGGTCCTGCACCACACCAGTGTAAAGCACCATAGCATGTTGATACTCCACGAGGAGCCTTCATTGGTGCATTAGGTAGTCACGGGATCGGAGGCAGAGGGTGTCACTGGAAGTGTGTGTGAGAGAGAGGGAAGATAATGTTTGTGGTTGGGGTTGGGAGTTACTTTTTTTGAGAATTAGGGGTTGGGAGTTACCGAGAGCGATGCGTGGGAAGTAAGGCTTTGTTGAAAGGGGTTTATACGTCATCAGGTGGGTTTTGGGGACGGCCACGAAATGTTGGCAACAAACAAATATAAAAGTCCGTTGGAATGGGATACTTATCGTAACGGACTTTTATATGAAACCGTTGCCAAAAGAAAAGGAAATGGAGTTGGTAATTTTCCGTGTCCAATCTGGGAAGCCCGTCTATCCCTGATAGCCTGTATGGCCACATCTAAGTACTTCTACAGTGAGCTTTCTCTCCGCTAGTGAGGAAAATAATGTGATGGATATGCTCTCTTTTGCACTACCGCTGACCCATCTCCCATGTAGCTGAACATGAACCGTTCGCATCTCCTCTTGCACAAGAGGCGGTGGCGCTCCAAACCTTTCCCGATATCCACCGGAAAGGGCACTGGTCCCTCTCCCCGCTTGTAGTGAAGGAGGGTCTCGTTCATCCATCTAGTAGTTAGGGTTAGGGTCTATCCGCAGTGGTGCACCGTTGGGGTGGTGGGAGAAACGTCTAGGAAGATAAATCGGTCTCAAATCTATTTACACACTAGTAGTGACCTTCATGGTGACGCCTCGGAGTTGATGGCAACATGTGTTCGTCGGTCTTTCAGATCGATAGCTTGGTCTTCTCATTGTTCTTCATATCTGGTGAAATTTGTTTCTTGGTGACATGGGTATACCCTGCAAGTACTCGAGTTTGGTATATACGGTCCAGATACGGTGGAAGCCCATGGCGTTGCCACGGCCCAATGAAGACTTCGAGTGGCCCATGGACTCTCGATGACTTGCGAGACAAGAAGAAGTTTAAAGATAGAAAGTTTAAAGGGAAAACCCTAATCTTTAACTAACTCGACCTGCTACCCGAGACCTGGCCTATCTATATAAAGGCTAGGAGGGGGCGGCAAGGAGAACACACGCAACCCTAGTTTCCACAACTCTAGCCATATTGCATCTGCGCGCCCCTGTAATCTTCGATTCCTTTGTTAATTCCAAGAGCAGACAAGCAGGAGTAGAGACCTCTACGAGGCCTAAACCTGGGTAAACCTTGCGTCCCTGTGTGCTTGTTTGCAAGCCGATTGATGCTTCCAGCGCTCCCTCCTTCTCCAAAACCCAAGTCCATAACAATGGGCATTGACGAGTTAAACCCTCGTCAATTGGCACCATCTGTGGGAATTGGGAGTGCTAATGTTGCGGCTTCTTCGGCCTCATCAACCGCGATCTACAACTCCACAACAGTGGAGATTCGCCAGCTCTTCGGCGCGTTCGACTTCACCATCCACACGCCAGCCACTCGCCCGGCTTTCGAGTTCGTGGGCGACGGAATCAGCCTGGTGATCGGAAGCTTCCGCTTCCAAGTTGGTCAGATGGGCACGCTTCGCATGCCTGACCAGCCAACAGCATCCGCGATTGCTCCAGCATCGTGGTTCCCGCCACCAATCAGCGCCCTCAGCGAGTTCAACACCTCAGCAACAGCTGAGAGCACGGACAACGACAGCAGTCGCGGATCCGATCTAGGTGGCCTAGCAACGGAAGATGGGGTTTACGGCTCCGGATCCGAAAGTTGCGGAAGCAATAGCTTCCCCAATCACTTCATGTGTGCCGTCATCAACGCCGGCGAAACCAGCGCCAATTGCGACAAAAGTGGCAATGGCCCTAATCCACCCAACGGTGGCATACCTAACGGCGGGCCACCCAATGGCGGCCCCGCCAATGGTGGTAATGGCGCACCCATCAACAATGGAGGGGAGTCGAACCTCCAACCATGGTGAACGAACACACTGGTGAACATGTCGTGATCAAGCTCAACGATCTTGAGTGGGCTCGTTGCCGAGAAGCCCTGCGAGGCAATCCCCTGCCTCCCGGCACACTGCAAGATCTGCTGATGGGCTATCATTGGCTACTAAAGGAGGAGTACAGATGCCAATTACAAACAATTGCGCAACTCGAAGCGCGCAAAAAGGCGGCGGATGAGTCGAGTCTTCGACGAGCTGGGCTCTCCTCCCACGGAGGATCCTCCTCCAAGGGAAACGAGTACATGGCCAACAAGAGGCGATCTCGAGTGGCCCACCTCATTGAGCAGGAGCACATAGAAGCTGCGAAAGTCCTCGACTTCAGCTCTATGACAGTCGACACACGGGGCAACGTGGTCCCAAAGACGCCGCAAGCTGTGGTGACAGTGGCCACCATGTACCTCCTCAACAACTAGCCGCCGGCTGGAGATCCCTGAGCCTCCATGCACCGATCTACGATCGCGGGCTTGGGGTTAATCGAGGCCGCTCTCGACAAAGAACCAACGCTGGAGCTGATGAAAAGCAAGGCTCTAGCAAAACGCTATTCCTCACCTTCGTCCAGCGATGACAGTCACGATTTTTCTTGACGTTGCCGCTCACGATGACACGACCATGACTACGATGCGTGTGATGACATCACGCAGTGCAAAATCGACAAGTCAAGGGCACGACGTGCCCGATCGACTGACTCAGGGGACGAAGACCTAGAGCTCTGTGGCGCCAGATGCTTCAGCAGGGCTATCAGGCAGAAGCGAATTCCCAAAGGGTTCAAAATCCCATCGGAGAACCCAAAATTTGACGGCCTGCGGGACCCAAAAATTTGGTTGGAGGACCACATCTCCTCCGTCAGGCTCCATGGCGGGAGTTGAAGCACGGCCTGCAATGCCTACAGCTAAAGCTGCAGGGCGCCGCCTGAGCATGGCTCAACAACCTCCCACGCGGATCCATTCGCAGCTGGGAAGAGATGGTCTACGGCTTTGTGTGCAACTTCAAGGGCACCTACAAAAGGCCCGCGTCAACCGAAGAACTGAGGTGCTGCCAGCAAAGGTCGGGCGAATCTCTACGCTCGTACATCCAGAGGTGGTCCATCATCAAGAACTCCGTGGAAAATATCTCGGAGGATCACGCAATCGACGCATTCAACGGCCACGTTCGTCGCATAGAGCTCAGGGAGGAGCTGGGCCGCTCGAAGCCCAAAACAATTGACCACCTGATGGAAATCGCGAAACGGTGGGCAGATGGAGAAGACTCAGTGAAAAACCGCGTTCACTCCAACGACAAAGCAGAACTCGAACACAGACGCGGTCGCCGAAGCAAACATCAAATGCGCATCTACGATGATCGCGACGATGTCAAAACATGGTCGCAGCCGGCTACGCCGACAGGCGCGACGACAACCGCAACAGGGGCTATCGTAGCGGTGGACACCGCGACTCCGGGAAAACCACGGAGGTATGGCAGCGCCGCACTCGCGAAGAGGAACCCGCGACAACAATCGAGAACAAACTATTCGGGCCGTGCAACATGCACTTCTACATCGACAAGCACGGCGGCAAGAAGAAATCCAGCCACCTTCTCAAGGACTGACGCGAGTTCCTCAAGCTCCACGAGGGTTTGGCTCGGATGAATCGCGACGCAGTCAACAGGGGCTACGGAGTTGCCCCAGGCGCTGTAGCACATGGAGCTCCTCCACCACCACGTGGAGTGCCACCACCCGCGGCCGCACCGGTCCACAATCATGGCGTCGAGCCATACCCACGAGTTGTGGACAACATGATGATCCAAAAGGGGCGCCCCTCGAATCAGGTGCAGAAGGCCATCACTCGCCAAGTCAACTTGGCGACAAACTCACCACCATCCACCACTGAGTACCTCAGTGGAAGCGACTCCTGCATCACCTTCGACAAGCGCGACCACCTGCGCCAAGTACCTCGCCCAGGCCACTGTCCCCTCGTACTCGAGGCATAGATCGGAGGCTTCGACATGAGTCGTGTCTTCATGGATGGTGGAAGCAGCCTTAACCTCATGTTCGCAAGTACCTTGCGAGCAATGAGGATCCCTCTGACCTGTCTAGAGGTCTCGGACACGACATTCCATGGCATCATCATAGGCAAGGGCATATATCCCCTGGGCAAAATCAACCTCGACGTCATCTTCGGCACCCCGAAAAACTTTCGACATGAACGCATCGACTTTGAAGTCGTCGACTGGCCCTCACAGTACCACTGCATCCTTAGATGCGTCGTGTTCGCCAGGTTCATGGCAGTTCCGTACTATGCCTACCTGCAGATGAAAATGCCAGGCCCAAACAGTGTCATCACAATCAATGGGAGCTTCGAGAGGTCCGACAGCTGCGATGGGGAATTCAATAGAATTTCCTAGTCCTTTGGAATGCAGGAGGAACTCACAAGATTGAAGGAGTCGACAGACAATAGTCTGCCTCCCCTAAGCCGGCCAAGTTCACCCGACCTGTCCTTCGACTCATCAATGCACATGAAGAAAGTCCTAGTCCACCCATCGGACCCGACCAAGACAGCCCTCATCGCCAACAACTTGAGTCCCGCATAGGAACTCACGCTCGTCGAATTCCTCCGTGAGCACTGGGAAATCTTCGCCTGGTGTCTAGCAGACTGATGTCTACGCACTTCTATTCTTGTAGACAGTTATTGGGCCTCCAAGTGTAGAGGTTTGTAGAACAGCAGCAAGTTTTCCCTTAAGTGGATCACCCAAGGTTTATCAAACTCAGGGAGGAAGTGGTCAAAGGTATCCCCTCTCAAGCAACCCTGCAATCAAGATACAAGAAGTCTCTTGTGTCCCCAACACACCCAATACACTTGTCTGGTGTATAGGTGCACTAGTTCGGCGAAGAGATGGTGAAATACAAGCGGTACGGATATAAGACAACGGTGCCAGAAAATACTTTGATGGCATGGAAGAGACTAAAGGCAAAGTGAAATAAAGATGGAAGCAAGCAAACATGTAACAGATCTAGTTGCAAATGAAGTTTCAATGTTTAGAAGCAAGGCCTAGGGATCATACTTTCACTAGTGAACACTCTCATATAAATATCTTTTCTTTATGATACTACTCTGAACTACTCTCCGGTTGGACACTCTAATCCATGGTAGGGCTTTAACAGCACACCTCAAAGTAAGCCTTTCCTATCTAGATAACCCCACACTATCACCTTGAGCACTAGATGGTTCAAACAAACACCACAATTTTATAAAGACATCCAACTCCAAATATAACTCATAACAAGTATTTGAAATCTCTAGCCTAAGTGCCACCATGGTGTGCACACTGTCAACTTCACACACATGGGGAGAGCAGAGATCTATTAAAGCACTTGAGTAGCAAGGTAGATCTATTGATTACAAGCTCACGATCTCAATAAGATCATGCATAGAGAGAGATGAACACATAGCTACCGGTAGAACCCGTAGCCTCGAGAGAGAACTACTCCCTCCTCATCATGGGAATCAGCAACGGTGATGGAGATGGTGGTGGAGATCGATGGAGATGGCTCCGGGGGCACTTCCCCGTCCCGGCAGGGTGCTGGAACAGAGACTTTCTATTCCCTGAATCTCCCCTTCAGTGGCGGCGGCACTGCGGAACTTTTCGTGGCTGGAGGCTGGACGGTTTAGTTTGCATCGTGAGGCATCTTATAGGCGGAGAGGCAAGGTCGGTGAGTGGCCAAGGGGCCCACACCATGCCCTGGCGCGGCCTGGGGGGACCCGCGCCTAGGGGTGGTTTGGCCACCCTGTGGCCCCCCTTCGTCTCTCCTTCTGGCTCCGTGAATCTTCTGGGAAAATAACGACTTTGGCTTTTGTCCGGTCCAATTCCGAGAATTTTCATTTTCTGACTTTCTGGAACCAAAAACAGCAGAAAACAGGCAACTGACACTGTGGCTCTTGTTAATAGGTTAGTCCAAGAAATCATATGAAAAGTACTCCAAAGTGTGGACAAAACATAAGAAAGTAGATAAAACAAAGCATGGAACATCAAAAATTATGGATACGTTTGCAACTTATCACGGACATGCCAAGGGTCCCTAGGGAATTCGCCGAGCACGCACTCAATGTCAACCCAGATGCAAGGCCAGTCAAACAAACAATTCGGCGACTGTCTGAACCAAGAGCAAAAGCAGTCGGAATGGAGATCAACAGACTCCTCGACGCCAAATTCGTACGTGAGATCAAGGAAGTACCTGGCTCACCAACACGGTGCTAGTACCCAAAAAGGACATGGATATCCTACGGATGTGCGTGGATTTCACCTCCCTGAATAAGCACTGCCCAAAGGATCACTTCCCGCTGCCACACATCGACCAGATCATCGACTCCACCGCGGGATGTGAGCGTCTCTGCTTCCTCAATGCCTACTCAGGCTATAATCAGATTCGAATGAAGGAGGAAGATCAAGAGAAAACGGCATTTACGACGCCTTTTGGTGTGTTCTGCTACAACACAATGCCCTTCGGGCTAAAAAACGCATGAGCTACCTATCAGCGGTGCATGCAGGCTTGCCTCAAGAATCAACTTGGTCGCAACATCCAAGTCTATGTTGACAACATCGTCATCAAAACCAAAGATGAAGCCTCGCTAATCGACGATTTACGTGAAACCTTCGCCAACCTCGACCGCTATCGGATCAAGCTCAATCCAGACAAATGCGCCTTCGGCGTACTGTTGGAGATATGCCCAAGAGGCAATAATAAAGTGGTTATTATTATATCTTTATGTTTATGATAAATGTTTACATCCCATGCTATAATTGTATTAACCGGAAACATTAATACTTGTGTGTTTTGTAAACATAAAAGAGTCCCTAGTAAGCCTCTTGTTAAACTAGCTTGTTGATTAATGGATGATCATGGTTTCCTGATCATGGACATTGGATGTCGTTAATAACAAGATCATATCATTAGGAGAATGATGTGATGGACACACACCCATAAGTAAGCATAGCATAAGATCAAGTCCTTAAGTTCGTTTTGCTACAAGCTTTTCAAATGCATAGTAACCTAATCCTTTGACCATGAGGTTATGTTAATCACCATCACCGAATGGGTACTTTGATGACATCAAACGCCGTTTCGTAACTGGGTGGTTATAAAGGTGACATTGGGTATTCTGAAAGTATGTGTTGAAGCGCATGGACCAAGATTGGGATTTGTCCATCCATATGATGGATAGATATGCTCTGGGCCCTCTCGGTGGAATGTCATCTAGTTAGCTTGCAAGCATGTGACTAGGTCACAAGGGATGACATATCATGGAACGAGTAAAGAGTACTTATCAGTAACGAGGTAGAACAAGGTATGGAGATACCGACGATCAAACCTCGGATAAGTAGAATATTGCGTGACAAAGGGAATTGGTTTCGTAAGTTAATGGTTCTATCAATTACGAAGTCATCGTTGAGTATGTGGGAGCCATTATGGATCTCCAGATCCTGCTGATGGTTATTGATCGGAGAGGTGTCTCCATCATGTCTGCATATTCACGAACCGTAGGGTGACACACTTAAGGTTCGAAGTTGTTTTAAGTAGATATGGAATGTGCGTTGGAGACCGAATGTTGTTCGGAGTCTCGGATTGGATCCGGGACATCACGAGGAGATCCGGAATTGTCCGGGGAATAAGATTCATATATTGGGATCATTTTCTAAGTTAGGAAATGTTCCGGAGTATTTGTATGGGGATTCTAGAAGGTTTTGGAATGTTCCGGAAGGTTCTAGAAGATTTCTTGGAGTTTACTTGAAAACCAAGAAAGGATCAAGGAATCCTTGTGGGGTAAGACAAGGATTCGTGGGGGAGTAGGACTCTCCCCCCACCTCCTTGATCCGCCGGCCAAGGGAGAGGGGAGTCCTACAAGGACTCCACCTCCCCATGGCGCCTCCCTCCTTTAAATAGAGGGGTGGAGGCACAAACCCCTGCCCTTCTATTCTCTAGATCTCAAGTTGCCTCTCCTCCTCCTTCCCTGCCTGCTTAGGCGAAGCCTGCAGAATTCTCTACTCCACCACCACCACCACGCCCGTGCTGGATTCCGTGGAGAGATCTACTACCTCAATTTCATTTGGAACGGGAGAGGAAGGTGCCGACTCACGACGTGTGACCGATCAAGGAAGCGCTAACGAGCAGCGCGGAAGGATCGTCTACTCGATCTTGAGATCGGCAAGTGATCGACTACATCAACCACGAGATCCGATCTCGTAACGCTTTTGGGTCTACAAGGGTTAGTACAGATTTATCTCGTTGCACATGTCTAATAGATTAGATCTTGGCTTTTATCTAGATTAGATCTGGGTTTTGTTCGTTCTTGCGGTAGAAAATTTTTGTTTTCCATGCTACGAACCCATCAGTGGTATCAGAGTCGTGTCTATGTGTAGATCTGTTGCACGAGTAGAACACAATGGTTTTGTGGGCGTTGGTGCTCGTGCCGTCTTTTGCTTTGTGTACTTTGCATCTTGCGGTATGGTGGGATGAAGCGGCTCGGGCTAACCTTACATGTCATCGCACATCAGACTTGCTCCACAGTTGACGTGCAACTCGTATTGCACAAGTGGCTTTGCGGGTGTCTGTCTCTCCTATCATAGTATAGATTCAATCTACACTTTGCACTTGATAGCACTTGTATCAACGTTGTGGTTCAGTTTCGTAGGTAAGATCCGTTCTTATTCGAAAGCCCCAAACCATGTAAAACATGCAAAGAAAATTAGAGGCGTCTAACTTGTTTTTGCAGGGGTTTTTGTGATGTGATATGGCCATCATGTGATTGTGATTATATTTGATGTATGCAATGATCCTTGTTGTAATATGGCAACCGGCAGGAGCCTAATGGTTGTCTTTAATTCTGTTAAGACCTGCGTGTCTATTATCTTGTAATAGCTTTATTCCAAGTAGTTGTAATAGTTGCTAGTGATGATGGACAACCATGAAGCGCCATCCACCGTGGACGCAATGCTGGTGATGATGGAGATCATGTCCGTGCTTTGGAGATGGAGATCAAAGGCATAAGAAGAAAGGGCCATATCATATCACACTAATTATGAATTGCCTATGATGTTAATCCTTTATGCATCTTGTATTGCTTAGATCGCGACGGTAGCATTATAAGATGATCCTCTCACTAAATATAAAGTAATAAAGTGTTCGTACTTATTAGGAACAGTTGCTAAGACTCGTCTTCAAGCATCTCGTGATGATCGGGTGTGATAGATTCTACGTGTGCATACGACGGGTGCAAGCCAGATTTGCACATGCGGATACTAAGGTTAACCTTGACGAGCCTAGCATGTACAGACATGGTCTCAGAACACGGAATACCGAAAGGTAAAGCATGAGTCATATAGATGATATGATGAACATGTTGAGTGTTCGCCTTTAAAGCTACATCATCTCACGTGGTGATCGGACTTGGTGTAGTGGATTTGGTTCGTGTAATCACTAAAACAACTGGAGGGATGTTGTTTTGAGTGGGAGTTCATTTGTAATTTGGATTAGTCAAACTCAATTTATCATAAACACAATCAAAGTGAATTTGCATAGTTTGTTGTAGTCATTGGCATCCGTTCACCACCTTACGCTTAGTTATAGTTGAGATAGTGGAACTATAGAAATTCTGGATATTTGCTTTACGAACTGGTATCGTATTGTTTTTGAGTGTCAATCTAAAGTTTAAAAGTCATATTGCAAACTTTCAGCAAACTCCGTTTACTCTGTGAAGTTTAATAAACAGTATTAAATCAAGAGTAACAATTCCAGTGTTAATATCTAATGTATCATGTTTGCCTCCATGATTCTTGATACTCAAAAAGATTGTTTTTAATATCAAGTTTATCTAAGAGCTGAAAGCAATGTTTCAGAAACCATCATATGTGAAAGGTATTGCGATATCCAATGTGTTGGTTACAACATGATAGAGTATATGTCCTCATATTTGATGAGAATTTGTGAAGGTTGGAGACGCTAGTCGTCCTAATCCTCCAAAAGGTTTTGGAAAAGAAACATTATACTCGCAATTCACCTTTATAAGCTATAGCAGCTTGATCATGAAAGTTGTCATGATAAGGATGAATAGAAGATGTAAGTAAAATGTTTACTACACTAAAATTTTACTAAATAATGGAAGTTTGAAAGAATGCCAAACATTTGATGAAGGTGATCCACTTCAAAGTGCAAGTCCAAAGGTATTAGTATTTGACTATACACACTTTGTACTATGTGTCATGTGAATGACACCACTATTGATGTTGATAGATTATTTTAAAAAGAAAAGGAATTGTTGAAAGAGAATCTATAAAATATTTGGCAGAAAAGAAAAGATTGGAGATATCCAACCTAGGTATATAGAAGATACATGTTATGGCTGTATTCCTTGGTTGTTAAACAATGTGGTTCTACGGTATTGGATACCAAATTGGTTGGTATGAAGTGTCATACAGGACAACACAATTCATGAACTGCAATGGCCTAAGTAACTAGCAAGAGAATATGTGATGATGTTCATCGAAAACAAACAAAGGGTTGTTGTGTTGCTCGTTAACATCAAAGCTTACCTTCAAGATTTGTTTCAATACTTGTTATTTTGATCAGGTATTATGACGACAAAAGGTTGTTCAAATAATTACCGTATTCCATAATAGATGGATGATATACAAGTCTGGTTGGAGAAATAACGACCATAAAACTAATGCTAAAATGTCACAAGACAAATGATTGAAAGATCACTATAAGTGACATCACCGCTTAAATTATATTAGGGATACATGAAGAAACTCCATGTTGATGGATTTTTGGAGTCTTTGATTTTGATCAAATGACGCCAGTGATACTTTCCGAGATAATTAAAACTCCGTCAGAGGCCAAAAGAGGAACGGACGACTAACTGATTGGAATTTGTACATATTGATGTATATAGTCCATTATGTGTAGTCGTGGGCGATGGATTTCAACTTCATATGCTTTCTTCGAAGATTCGAGTGAGTATATGAATATACTTACTCAATAAGGAAGAAGTATGAAACATTTGAAAATGTTCAAAGACTTTCAAGATGAAGTGGAAAATTATTGTAACACGAAAATAAAAAAAGTTTATGATTGGATCATAAAGATGTTTGAGTTACAAGTTTAGCAAAACACCTAAGATTTGAGGAATCGTTCCATGGATTTGCATTTCCCAAAACACCATAGGAGTATGGAGTGTTCGAGATATGTAATGAAACCATGTTTGACATGGTAAGATCAAAGGTGTCATTTATAAAACTACCATTATATTTTAAAAAATTAAAGCTTTAGTGACTACCGCTTTTACACTGAAAAGAGCTCCATCGTGATCCGTTGAAATGACACCATATAAGTCATGGTTTGGGATAAAACCCAGGTTGTCCTTTCTTAAATTTTTGGTGTGCTAGGCATAAGTAAAGTGTTTACAACCAAAGTCGGATGAGCATGTCTTTGTAGGTTATTTCGAATAACCATTGGGTATTCCTCCATAACACCGAAGACAAAATTGTTTGTCGCTTAGAATGTCGAGTTTCTTGAGAAGGATTTTTTGGTGAAAAGTTAAGTGGGAGGACAATAGAACTTTGACAAGGTTGTTGAACCTTCGCTAATATGTGCTGAGTTGCACAGCGTCGGTAAGTGTCCCGGAGGCAGCAACAATGCTCATGGCTCACGTGCCTCAAAGGTTGTGGTCACGGAGATCTAAGTTACTATTGAACCAAGTAGGTCGGGTAAGTAATCAAATGCCAAGATTTGAGAGTTAAATCATTGTTGTTTGATAATGATGAACCGACTACATGCAAATAATCAATGATGGGCCCTGACTTCGTTAAGTGGCTTGAAGCCATAAAATCCGTGATAATTCCATACACGAGAAATCAAGCTTTGAATTTGAAAGACCCTCTGGAAAGGTGCAAGACCTTACAGTCGTATATGGATCTATAAAGAAATATACATGGATGTTTCACATCTATGAAATAGTCGACATGTCGGAAAGAGTTTACGACAATGTTCAAGGAATTGACTATGATAAGATTTGATCTTTCATAGCGATATTTAGTACGACGGATTAATGTAGCAACCACTACATATATTTTGGTATATGGTAGTTGAACAAACAAAACAAGTTCTTCTAATAGAATAGGTTACCTAGGACGTGTACATGACACGATCCAAAGGGTTTTGTTAATTCAAAGGATGCTAAAAGAGTATGCAAAAACTTCAATGGTTGAAGTGAGCATCGCGGAGTTGGAATCTTCACCGTGATGAAACCGTTAAAAGGTTTAATTTCATCAGAGATGATGAAGATGTTTGCATTTTGCAAGAAATTAAGTGGGAGCGCTAAGATATATTTCTAATACATTATGTGAAATACATATTGTTGATTAGAAATGATGTATCTTTTATTGACACAGGTTAAGAATTTCATTTCGATGAAAGACTTAGGCATAACCCAAGAATTAGGCATCAATGTCTATATGGATAGATTGAGGCGCTAATATGGTTTTGCCAAATGTACATAGATAAGATGTTGAATGAGTTCAATATGGAAACAACAAGAAAGGTTCTTGATGCACGAAAAGGACTGAATCAAGATTCAAGTGTATTGACATGAGATTCAAGTGTTTTGACACTTGGTGAAATCACAAGAATATTTTGATCAATCATTCTTTGAGATGTACACATCCAGATATGTCCTATGCTCTAAATGTTATGAGCATATACCAGAATGACTCATAAGATGATCATTGGACAATAGTAGGGATATTTCTATGATCTTTGGAAGAACTAAGAATATATTATTTATATATTGGTGACAAATAGTTCATTGTAAATTGTTGCATTGATACTAGTTTTGTCACAAATTAAGTTTATCTCAATTTAAACTATGGGTGGCACAATGTAATGGAAAGGAAGTTCCATAACGGATTTGGTTGAGTACCAAAGTTAAAACATTGTAACAGATACTACAACAAAAGGCTAAGTATATGACTACTATTGTAGCAGCAAATGAGGGCATTTGCGTCAAGTAGTTTGTTATCAAACTAGGTGTGGTTCATAGCGGGATAATACTATGAAGATACATTGTATCAACATGATTTAATCCCAAGGAACTAAAGGTCTCACCAAAGGACCAAATTTATACAATGTCATCTCATTGGAGAATGAGTAATGCGTAGAGACGCAAGGACATGCAAATACACACGGACCTGGAAGTGTCAGATCCGAAGATTATGTTTACCACTAGCAATAGTGTCTATACAACACCAGAAAGCCATAGGTGTTGAATGCACAAATTTTTAACTAGATTATTGACTCTAGTGCAAGTGGGAGACTGTTGGAGATATGCCCAAGAGGCAATAATAAAGTGGTTATTATTATATCTTTATGTTTATGATAAATGTTTACATCCCATGCTATAATTGTATTAACCGGAAACATTAATACTTGTGTGTTTTGTAAACATAAAAGAGTCCCTAGTAAGCCTCTTGTTAAACTAGCTTGTTGATTAATGGATGATCATGGTTTCCTGATCATGGACATTGGATGTCGTTAATAACAAGATCATATCATTAGGAGAATGATGTGATGGACACACACCCATAAGTAAGCGTAGCATAAGATCAAGTCATTAAGTTCGTTTTGCTACAAGCTTTTCAAATGCATAGTAACCTAATCCTTCGACCATGAGGTTATGTTAATCACCATCACCTGATGGGTACTTTGATGACATCAAACGCTCAGAATCGGGTGGTTATAAAGGTGACATTGGGTATTCTGAAAGTATGTGTTGAAGCGCATGGACCAAGATTGGGATTTGTCCATCCATATGATGGATAGATATGCTCTGGGCCCTCTCGGTGGAATGTCATCTAGTTAGCTTGCAAGCATGTGACTAGGTCACAAGGGATGACATATCATGGAACGAGTAAAGAGTACTTATCAGTAACGAGGTAGAACAAGGTATGGAGATACCAACGATCAAACCTCGGATAAGTAGAATATCGCGTGACAAAGGGAATTGGTTTCGTATGTTAATGGTTCTATCGATCACGAAGTCATCGTTGAGTATGTGGGAGCCATTATGGATCTCCAGATCCCGCTGATGGTTATTGATCGGAGAGGTGTCTCCATCATGTCTGCATATTCACGAACCGTAGGGTGACACACTTAAGGTTCGAAGTTGTTTTAAGTATATATGGAATGTGCGTTGGAGACCGAATGTTGTTCGGAGTCTCGGATTGGATCCGGGACATCACGAGGAGATCCAGAATTGTCCGGGGAATAAGATTCATATATTGGGGATCATTTTCTAAGTTAGGAAATGTTCTGGAGTATTTGTATGGGGATTCTAGAAGGTTTCAGAATGTTCCGGAAGGTTCTAGAAGATTTCTTGGAGTTTACTTGAAAACCAAGAAAGGATCAAGGAATCCTTGTGGGGTAAGACAAGGATTCGTGGGGGAGTAGGACTCTCCCCCCACCTCCTTGATCCGCCGTCCAAGGGAGAGGGGAATCCTACAAGGACTCCACCTCCCCATGGCGCCTCCCTCCTTTAAATAGAGGGGTGGAGGCACAAACCCCCTTGCCCCTTATATTCTCTAGATCTCAAGTTGCCTCTCTCCTCCTCCTTCCCTCTGCTCTGGCTTAGGCGAAGCCCTGCAGAATTCTCTACTCCACCACCACCACCACGCCGTCGTGCTGCTGGATTCCGTGGAGAGATCTACTACCTCCGCTGCTTGCTGGAACAGGGAGAGGAAGGTCTGCTTCGACTCTGCACGCAGACCGATCATGAAGCGCTGCCAGAACGCGGCGCCGGAAGGATCATCTACTCGATCTTGAGATCGGCAAGTGATCGACTACATCAACCACGAGATCCGATCTCGTAACGCTTTCGGGTCTACAAGGGTTAGTACAGATCTATCTCGTTGCACATGTCTAATAGATTAGATCTTGGTTTTTATCTAGATTAGATCTGGGTTTTGTTCGTTCTTGCGGTAGAAATATTTTGTTTTCCATGCTACGAACCCATCACGTACCATCTGGGCAACTACTCGGGTATCTCATCTCCGCCAGAGGGATCGAGGCAAACCTGAAGAAAATAAAAGCCATACTGGCCATGGAGAAGCCGAAGAACGTAAGAGGCGTCCAATAGCTAGCTAGGCGAATTGCGGCGCTCATTCGATTCATCAGTCGAATGGGTGAAAAGGCACCGCCCTTCTACCAACTTCTCCGCAAAACTGACAAGTTCGAGTGGACCAATGAGGCGCAGGAAGCATTCGAAGACCTCAAGCGTCTACTATCTACCTCAGCAGTACTGGTGACCCCACGCGAAAGGGAACCACTGCTGCCATACATCTCCGCCACCAACCAGGTGGTCAGCACAGTACTCGTGGTGGAACGAGCTGAAGAAAACAAAGTCCATGGTGTACAGCTCCTAGTCTACTACCTCAGCGAGGTGCTCACACCAACAAAGCAGCGGTACCCGCACTACCAGAAGTTGGCATACAGCATCTTCATGACAGCTAGGCAACTGCGTCACTACTTCCTGGAGCATCCAATCGTGGTGGTCAACGACGCCTGATACATTGCAAATGTATCTATAATTTTTGATGTTCCATGCTTGGTTTTATCCACTTTCTTGTGTTTTGTCCATAGTTTGGAGTACTTTTCATATGATTTCTTGGACTAAGCTATTAATAAGAGCCATAGTGCTAGCTGCCTGTTTTCTGCTGTTTTTGGTTCCAGGAAAGTCAGAAAATTAATATTCTCGGAATTGGACAGGACAAAAGCCAAAGTGCCTATTTTTTCGGAAGTCATCAGATGCCAGAATATGAGACGAAGAAGGGTTGGGGGCCGGCCACACCACCTGGCCGTGCGGCCAGGCCTGGCCCACGCCAGGGGGTGGTCTGGCCGACCCCAGCACCCCCTCGGCCTCTCCTTCCGCCTATAAGATGCCCTCGGGACGAAAACCCTAAGTGCAGATCAAAATCCACGAAAGAGTCAGAGTCAGCCGTCATCTCCATCCCTAGCTCGGGAGGGATCTGAAGCTCTTCCCAGCACCCTACTAGAGAGGGGAATTCACCCTGGAGGCCTTCTTCATCACCATGCAAGCCTCCGGTGTGATGCGTGAGTAGTTCATCCGTGGACTATGGATCCATGTAGTAGCTAGATGGCTGGTTCTCCTCCTTTGTGCTTTCATGTCTAGATCTTATGAGATCCGTTCATAATCAAGATCATCTATTTGTAATTCTGCATGTTGTGTTTGCGGGGATCCGATGGATATTCAGATGCTATTTCAGATTGATTATTGATTCTATCATGTCTTTGTTATTTGTGATCTTGCATGCTTTCCGTTGTTAGTAGCTATCTTGGCCAAGTAGATGCTAGCAACTCCAAGAGTTAGTATTTATGCTCGATAGTGGGTTCATGCCTCTGGTAATCTAGGGAAGTGATAGAAATCTCTAAGGTACTAGATGTGCTATTGCTACTAGGGAGAAAACCACAATCCTTTGTTCATAGAACAATCGTATTGTTTATTTTACACGCAATTCGTAAAGGAATAATATGTTGCTTGCAACTTGATACTGGAGGGGGTTCGGATGATAACCTGAAGGTGGATTATTAGTCATAGATGCAGTTGGATGGCGGTCTATGTATAATGTTGTAATGCCCAATCAAGTTCCAAAGGAGTCAAGATGATTAGTATATGCATGTATTGCTTTCTCGATGTTTGTCAATTGCCCCGCTGTAATTTGTTCACCCAGCATGTTATCTATCTTAAGGAGAGTCACCTCTAGTGAACTATGGATCCCGGTCCTTTCTTTTACATACAATCTTTAAACTGTTTACTGCGTTGTGTCTACTTTTGCAAACTTTTACTTCCTTCCATTTGATACGTTTAATCCTTTGTTTTCAGCAAAACACGGTGAGATTGACAACCTCATCGCAAGTTGGGGACAGAGTTATGTGGTTGTGTTGTGCAGGTCTCCACGTTGCTACTAGCCCCGGTAGTGCGCCCTGCCAAGGCTCAGCTAGCAACACCTTTGGGGTGTTTCCTTGCTCCTACTGGTTTGATTAAACCTTGGTTTCATAACTGAGGGAAACTTGCTGCTATGCTCATCATACCTTCCTCTTGGGGTTCCCCAACGAGCTTGTTAATACACGAGACATCAAGCATTTTTCTGGCGTCGTTGTCGGGGACTTGAAGAAGAAGAAGCTCCCACGTCAACCACGCGCCAACAAATATTTTTCTAGCGCCATTGCCGGGGAGTCAAGGACATCTTCACAAGGGGAGTCCCTCATAACCAATCTCTTTAGTTTGTTATTTTTGTTTTGCTTAGTTTCTTTTTGCTTTGTTTGCTTGTTTCTTTACCAAAAACACAAAAAAATTAGTTTTACTTGTTTGCTTTCTTATTCAAAAACACAAAAAAATTAAGTCTCCCTTAGTTGTTGCCTCTTCCTTAGCTCACCATGTTGATTCCTAAATTCACCCTGAAAGACCTTTCAATTGGTAGTGGTTCTATAATTGGGAAAGATAATACTGAAGAATTCTTTAATCATGTTAGTAAGCATGAAGATACTGAGGATAGATCCCTTGCAGAACTTGCTCCAAACTATGAGATTGCTGCAGCTTCTTTAATTCATATGTTAGAAGCTAGGTTTGTTAACCTCAACCCCTTAATGCAAGTAATGTTTCTTAAGCTTAAAGAAATTGAGGACCCTGAAAAGAGGGATTTTATTCTAGAAACTTTGTTTAAGGAATTCTATGATGTTACCAAAGAGGCTAGAAAAGTCTTTGAAGGTTTCAATATGCTAGGCTCATGTGTAGATGTTATTGGTACATGAGAAAAGATGAGTAAAACTGAACCTAATGGGGAGGAAACTAAGATACCAATACCCTTTAAACTGGTAGCAATACATGAAGCCATAGAAAAGAATCTTGATTGGATTGTTCCTGAAAACCCTTTTGATGAAAATAGTGAACCTAAGAGCATGGAGAGAGGATCCTCTAGAACTTATTTGGATGATATACCTTGCCTTGTTGAAGATATTTCTGGTATTAATCTTAATGCTTCTTCATTTGAGAACACTTGATTCTTTTTGCTTCTTATGCCTAACTTAAAGGCGTTAAAGAAAAGTACTTATTGGGAGATAACCCAAAAGTTTTAGATGAGTATTGGAAGTTATTACTTCAGTAATAACCGCTCCTTATCCTTTTTATTTGCTTTTTGTGCCAAGAGTAACCTCTAATGAGAGAGAAGTAATGATTGGGAAAGTTGCTGTCCCGAAACAGATTTCTGTGCTTCATCGTAAAAATTCGTGTAAAATCTCTGAACGTCTTTTTGAGGCGTGATTTTTTTTGCTTCTGACCCAGGTTGTTATCTAACTTTCGTTAGTTAAACACTTTTTGATTTGAGCAACATAAGGTTTTCGAAAAAAATCATCTTTACCTGCTGGTCTGTTTTGATAGATTTCTGCCATTTTCTGCATTTTCTTCTTGTTGGTTCCTTTTTGAGTTCTTTTGGGGAATTGAGCTTTTTGAGGGAAGTTCTACAGTATCTAGTGTTCTAATGGAAGTTTATTTGGTGTTGGAACTGAACCTTAAGACCTATTATCTTGAGTGCACTAATGTTGCTAATAAAGATTGTTTGAAGTTTTGTATGAAGGAAAATTTTCAGGTGTATGGAAGGAAAGAGTAATGAGATGAAGGATGGACTAAAGCTCAAGATTGGGGATGCCACGCATGTCACCCCAAGAAATATACAAGAAGTACAAGCGTCAAATCTTGGGGATGCCCAAGGCATCCCCCTCTTCATCAATAAAAATCCCAGGTTTCTTCCAAACGCTTCATTTTTATTGTTTCATGCACAGTTGTGTTGTTCTTGGAGCGTCTTCTTTTTCGTTTTTGTTTTGATTTTTCATTTTCTTGGTTTGTTTAGTTTTATGAATAAATTGGTTGGACCCCCTCTTTCATACATTGGTTTGCAAATAGTTTGGTTTGGTTTGGAAAAGAGTAGGAAAGTTCATGCTTATGTGGTAAAAAGAGCTCATTTTTGACTGTGGCCTATGCTCTGTCATGCCATGCTTGATATTGTTTTGGCTTTATGCTTAGTATTCTTTGTTGTAGGATGACTTGTTATAAACAATTGAGATTTCTTAATGTTCCTTGGATGAATCATGCGTTGTTTTAGCATATTAAAGCATAGTATAGTGGTATTCTCCTTTGATGCTTTATTTGGGTTGACTTGGCGCATGCTCACACCATGTTATGACTATCTCAAGTCACCATAAGCCTTTATGATCCTTTAGTTTTCAACTTGTAGTATCACTTTATGCTTTGATCAATGATGTTTTGTCGCTCTGCATGATTATGGCCATTATTGCTCTCTTAGTTTGTCGCACCCAGTCTTTTGCTAGCCTCCACAACCAAGTATGATTTCCACTCATGCATCCAACTCCCTAAACCAATTTATTCCAAAGAGTCCACCATACCTACCTACTAGCTTATGTTATTCCAAGTATATTCATGTTTTTGTTTACCTTCCAAATTAAACTTGTTATGAGAAAACTAGTGATTAAAGCTCTCACGAACTTGATGGCACACTTTACTTTTCTTACCCTTAATAAACTTGAACCATTGTGTCGTCTATGTTGTATATGCTTGCAATTATTCCTTGGGAATTAGCAGAACCATGCTTTCATGGCGAATGCTTTCAACATTGCACTTGGTACTTGTACCTAGTTGATATCATGCTCTTTTGTATATGGATGTCGTCGGTGTGAAATGAAAGGGGAGCTTGTAAGTCCATGGAGTTATGTATATGTGTTAGAGAAACGCCTGGGCCGCTGGTCTAATCCATGCTGACATGGTGGAAACCTGCAGCTTAACCATAATGAGTTGTCTATGAAGCATTCTTATTATAAAAAAAGAGTCCTATGTTGAGAAAAAAAAGAGAGAAAGAAAAAAAAGAGATTATGAAAAGAGGAAAGAGAGAAAAAAGCACCATATTCCCATGGTAAATAAGAAGATTGCTGAGATGCTCGTTGTCTGCTTGCCTTGTCATTTTGATATGGGGATTCTTCCGTATCATCGGGCAAGGGGTACCCCGTTGGCGGTTCTCTATGATACACATGTACTTACAATGACAAGAACTTACCGGTGACTAAACTTGAGTAGCATGAGGAGCAGCCCTCGTATCCAAGGGACATGAGATTTCTAACTTATACTTCGTCAAGCATGTACACCATAGTTTGTTCACTTTAACCTTAATCACTTCAAGATGCTTATGATAGTGGCAATGAGAGCTGAAAGCTATAAGTACCATAATTTTTGGAAGCTCTTTGTGAGACTTGAATCCCTGCTTCCTTCTATGAAGGCCTTTCTTCCACCATTATATTGAGTCTCCACCTTCTACCTTCATGCACTTACTTTGAGAGCATAGTGGCCATTCTTAGTTCTATGTGCATTGTCCCAAGACTAGTTGATTGATGCATAACTTGATATTGCTTGTTTTAAACTATTTGTATCTAGTCACTCTTATGAACTTTGAAGGTGTCCTATGCATTTATATTTGCTACTCTATGAGGGACAAGTTGAATACTATTATGCTATGTTTTCTTTATGTGAAACAAACAAACGTCTTGCAAAGCATTGTTATTCATGAAGCTTTTGTTTGTGCTTTTTCATGTTGCATCATAGTTTCTTTGTCTTATTGCTAGAACCTTGTCTTTCATGTTATGATTGAAGTACTATGATCCCAGCTTTGAATGTTTTACAAATACTTTGATCAAGTCTTTGATGGTGCATGTCACCTCAAAATTATTCTTTCTTTTTATCACTTACCTACTTGAGGATGAGCAGGAGTTAATCTTGGGGATGTTGATACATTGCAAATGTATCTATAATTTTTGATGTTACATGCTTGGTTTTATCCACTTTCTTGTGTTTTGTCCACACTTTGGAGTACTTTTCATATGATTTCTTAGACTCACCTATTAACAAGAGCCATAGTGCCAGCTGCCTGTTTTCTGCTATTTTTGGTTCCAGGAAAGTCAGAAAATGAATATTCTCGGAATTGGACGGGACAAAAGCCAAAGTGCCTATTTTTCTGGAAGTCATCAGATGCCGTATCACGAGGAGAGAGGGGGGGGGCCACACCACTGCCGTCAGGCGGCCAGGCTCGCCCACGCCAGGTGGTCCGCCGACCCCACCCCCTCGGCCTCTCCTTCAGCCTATAAGATGCCCTCGGGACGAAAACCCTAAGTACCCGATCAGAAATCCACGAAAGAGTCTATAGCCGTCGTCATCTCCATACCTAGATCGGGAGGGATCTGAAGCTCTTCCTGGCACCCTGTCGGAGAGGGGAATTCACCCTGGAGGCCTTCTTCATCACCATGCAAGCCTCTGGTGTGATGCGTGAGTAGTTCATCCTTGGACTACAGATCCATGTAGTAGCTAGATGGCTGGTTCTCCTCCTTTGTGCTTTCATGTCTAGATCTTGTGAGCTCCGTTCATGATCAAGATCATCTATTTGTAATTCTGCATGTTGTGTTTGCGGGGATCCGATGGATATTGAGATGCTATTTCAAATTGATTATTGATTCTATCATGTCTTTGTTATTTGTGATCTTGCATGCTTTCCATTGTTAGTAGCTATTTTGGCCAAGTAGATGCTAGCAACTCCAAGAGTTAGTATTTATGCTCGATAGTGGGTTCATGCCTCTGGTAATCTGGGTAAGTGACAGAAATCTCTAAGGTACTAGATGTGTTGTTGCTACTAGGGAGAAAACAACAACCCTTTGTTCATAGAACAATCATATTGTTTACTTTACACGCAATTCGTAAAGCAATAATCTGTTGCTCGCAACTTAATACTGGAGAGGGTTCGGATGATAACCTGAAGGTGGATTATTAGTCATAGATGCAGTTGGATGGCGGTCTATGTATAATGTTGTAATGCCCAATCAAGTTCCAAAGGAGTCAAGATGATTAGTATATGCATGTATTGCTTTCTCGATGTTTGTCAATTGCCCCGCTGTAATTTGTTCATCCAGCATGTTATCTATCTTAAGGAGAGCCACCTCTAGTGAACTATGGATCCCGGTCCTTTCTTTTACATACAATCTATAAACTGTTTACTGCTTTGTGTTTACTTTTGCAAACTTTTACTTCCTTCCATTCGATACGTTTAATCCTTTGTTTTCAGCAAAACACGGTGAGATTGACAACCTCATCGCAAGTTGGGTACAAAGTTCTGTGGTTGTGTTGTGCAGGTCTCCACGTTGCTACTAGCACTGGTAGTGCGCCCTGCTAAGGCTCAGCTAGCAACACCTTTGGGGTGTTTCCTTGCTCCTACTGGTTCGATTAAACCTTGGTTTCATAACTGAGGAAAACTTGCTGTTGTGCTCATCATACCTTCCTCTTGGGGTTCCCAATGAGCTTGTTAATACACGATCCATCAACGCCCAGCTTGGGCACATCCTCGACAACCCCGACGCCACTGGACGAGTCGCGCTTTGGGGAATCGAGCTGTCTCCACGAGACATTACATATGAAAAGCGCGACGCGATCAAATCGCAAGTCCTCCCTGATTTCCTCGTATACTGGATGGAGAACCAGCTCCCCGAAAAACCAGATATGTCTTACCTCTAGACAATGCACTTCGATGGATCCAAGCGTAAGGACGGGGCTGGTGCAGGCGTCATACTGACATTGCCCCAAGGAGACAAGCTGAAATACATTCTGCGAATGCAGTTCACCGCCTCCAACAACGAAGCTGAATACGAGGCCCTACTGCACGGGATGCGGATGGCAAAAGCCTGCGGCGCCAAGAGGCTCATCATCTACGGCGACTCCAAGTTGGTCGTCAACCAAATGATGCATGAGTGCGATGCGCTGAACGACAATATGATCGCGTACCGCAACCTCTACGACACACTCGAAGGGGACTTTGACGGCTGTGAGCTGCGGCACGTAGGCCGTGAAAGCAATGAAGATGCGGATGCACTCGCCAACATTGGCTCCACCTGTGCCCCCATACCACCTGGGGTATTTCTTGAGCGTATCTACGAACGCTCCATCAAGCCAAAGGCCGCAGAGAAGAAAACTAGTGCAACAACAGACTCGGGGGCTACGCCGCCCAATGAGCCAAGGGCACTCGACGACCTGGAGCTCGACACAGGACTCGAGGGACCAACGGGAGTCATGATGATCGAGCCATCTTGGACTCAACCCTACATCACATATCTTCTTAGCAAGAGGCTACCGGACGACCCGACTGACGCATGACACATCGCACGACGATCCAAGGCATTCGCCGTCATCAATGGTGAACTATACAAGCGCAGCATCACAGGAGTACTCCAACAGTGCGTCTCCAACACGGGCGGAAGGGCCGTCCTCCTCGACATACATGAAGGGACTTGTGGGCACCATGCCGGCAGTCGCGCCCTCGTCGCCAAAGCCCTACGAGATGGATTCTACTAGCCCACGGCCATGCGCGACGCCAAGGACATCGTCCAGAGATGCAACGCTTGTCAGCGATTTGCGAACAAACCGCATGCACCTGGCATGGAACTCCGGCCAATACCACTGGCTTGGCCCTTTGCGCAATGGGGACTCGACATGGTCGGCAAACTCCCAAAGTCCTCACGAGGAGGCTACGTCTACCTCTTGGTCGCAGTCGACAAATTCACCAAGTGGATAGAGGCCATGCCGGTGATAAACCATTCAGGAGCTAGTGCAGTCAAATTCTTCAAGTCCATTGTCTATCACTTTGGAGTGCCACATAGCATCATCACGGACAGTGGAACAAACTTCACCTCTAAGGAGTTCCAGGGTTTCTGCGAAAACCTGGGAATCAACGTAAACTATGCCTCTATAGCTCATCCACAGACCAACGGTCAAGTCGAAAAGGCCACCAGGCTTGTCTGTGGCAGAATCAAGAAGCGACTCCTTCAGCCACTCGAGCAAGTTGCCGGATGCTGGCCAGACGAATTGCAGTCCGTACTTTGGAGCCTGTGCACAACCCCAAACAGCGCCACGGGATACACCTCGTTCTTCATGGTGCATGGAGCTGAAGCAGTACTACTGCAATACGCTTAAAGCCCCACAGTAGTCGCGCAGGTGGAGTGAGTCAACACTTGCACTCGAAGACTCCGTCGATCTCCTTGACGAGGCACAGGAAATCGCAGCAGAAAGATCGATGATCTACCAGCAGAACCTGCGCAACTACCACAGCAGAAGGTTATGCCCCAGATCCTTCGTTGAAGGAGACCTGGTCCTGCGACTGAAGCAGCAATGGCACCTCAAGCTCGAGTCCCCTTGGGAAGGACCATACGTGATTACAAAAGTAATCCCAGGTGGCGCCTATCGCCTCAAAGATTTTGAGACAAGAGTAGCATACTCCAACCCCTGGAACGTCGCGCAGCTGTGGCGCTTCTACCCTTAGTCGTCTTTTCTTTCTTACATTACAAATAAGGCTATTCAGCCAATGCTACTTAGCCACACATTGTACCTCGTACCGATTCTGCGAATAAATAAAGCTAAGTGCCCCGAAACTCTGTGTTTTTCTAGCCATTATATCACTCCGGCGTTGTGCCACCCTTTACACAACTGTTCTACGAACCAATCGTGATATCTCGAGTAGCTACCGCAATAATCGAACCCTTGACAAACACCAACCCAGCTGCAACGCACCTGGCAGGTTGGCAAGGTGTTGAGATAAACACACGTCAGGCTAACGAAAAGGAATCGCGCAGTGCAACGCACTCGCAAAACATACAAGCTAGCAAGATCCTTACATATCAATATTAATCAATTATATACAGCATACATACGAACTTTACAACACTGGTATATCTATGTGCAGGATACAAGCTAAACTACTGTTGCAACAGAAGAACGTTTGTCTGCTCCTCGAAGAAGTCGACAATTTCCTCCGCTGGGCGATCCACCGCCTGGTAATGAGGAACCATATTCCAGGTCGAACCAGCCGGCGGAGTCGGCAGACCAGCAGCAACAGCTGCAACATCAACATCAGGCCTATGCAGTCGCACCAGCGACAACACGTCCTTGGCACCAGCCACTAACTGTTGTCGCACACACTCGTGGACTACACTCAAGTCTTGAAATTTAGCAAGGAGAGCCGGCAGGCTCGAGGGAACGACGTCCAGCGGAAACATCGTCTGATAGATATTCCTTAATCATGATTGTGATTTCTTCAGAAAATGAATCACTCGCGAGGCATGATCCTGCAGGGTCGCAAGCGCGATTGCGCGATCATGATCCACCCAGAAGTACCCACTTGCCTGAAGTTGTTCTTGGGTTAGGTCATTCATCTGAATGGTGATCCTGTCCTTCTCATCCTGCGGATGACACGCGCTGACAACTATACCAAGCAAGAGGCAAAAGTATAAAGACAACGAACTAACGCGATTGACTACAAGAAAAGATAAGGAGGCAGAAAGCTAACACTTGAACTGGTCACCCAGCTGCGCCACCTCCCCTAGTAGATATTGCTCTCGGGCGGTGGCCTTCTCCGCCCTCGACTTCCATACGACCGCGTTACCACGGAGGATGGGCAGTTCGCGTTCCAGCTGCTTAACGGGATCGCGCAGTCGTGAAAGCAGGGATAGCTCATCCACCCTTGAGTGCGACTGCGCTAAGGTATAACCAGCGGATGGCGGATCCCGAGGCTCACTCGAAGGACCACTCGATGTGCCCTATCACAAGCCAAGCAAGAGATAATAAGAATACCAAGCAACACATGGACAAAAACTCAAGTGCATTCAAACATAACAAAGTATCAACAGAGACACCCGCCAACAGCATGTTCTAGACAAAAGGGGTCGAGCTATTAACTATTACAAATATAACTACTGAGGAGCAGCTTGCTTCTTCGACTTGGACTTCGGCTTCGGAGGCTTCATCGAGTCCATGGCAGTATCAGACACCACAGACTTCCCGCCGGCCCCTGACGCCGCAGCCTTCGCCGCCTTCTTGGCTCGCTGTAGCTCCTCGGAATACTTGGCGACTATGTTGATGAGTTGCGGCCCATACTTGCCGCAGATAGTTGCAATGGGATCAAAAACTACATGTTGCCCATCTGCACCGACGGGCATCGCCTTGGAGACTGCAGCTGGATCCATCTCCACTCCATGGGCTTGCACCATGGCGAGTGCCATGGTATACCGATCAAGGTGCGATTTCCTGAAATCCGAGGGGATACCTCCAACGAGGGACTCCACCAGGTCATCCAAGTTCTCAATCAGCTTAGCCTTGGGCGCAAGCTCCTCACGGATGCGACTGAGAATGCCCTTAGCTTTGGTCAGTGTTCCCTGAATGGACGCGCTGTGGTCTTCGACTGCCGCGACAGCACCTTCCAAGGCATCATCGTGACAAAGCGCTTGGGCGTCAAAGCTCAAAGCGCCAGCATCTACACAGAGCAAAGCGTCAGCACAATAGCAAGACATTGAAGAAAGAAGCAGTCAAGACACAAAAGGAAAAATACCTAAAAGAGACTTGGCAATCGAGAAGAGCTGTTCTTCGAACAACTTCTCCCTCGCAGCGATGGAGGCGCGCAAATCCTCTTCGTGTTTCCGCGATTCATCAAGCGCAGCGACTGCCTCGTCGCGACTCTTCATCGCCACGGCGAGCGTCTTTTCAAGAGAAGAGGCTTCGTGAAGAAGCACGTTATGCTCGGCTGCAAAACATACAAGATGGACCATCAGTCGAGTATATAAAAATATCACAAGAATGAAGAAGAAGAAGCAAAAAAATACTAACTTTCAACCACGCGATGGCGATTGTCTAGCAATGCGTGCTGTCGACCCATTGCAAGTACTTGCTCCGCCAGGCGAGCAACCTCCTTCACAATAAGCTGCAACGGGAGAAAAAACAAAAGGATCAGCAGATAGCATGGATGACTAATTCGACTGCAAGTAAAAGCAACATCACACATACGTGCTCCTCCAGAGACTCCGAAGTCGATTGCCACGCAGTCATCCGGATAACCATCAGGTGCTCCACAACGTGTGGAGAACTTGATGAATTGTGCCTGGAGTGGGCCACCAATGGAGGAGAAGGAGTTCGCTCAGCCACTTCCTTGGCCTTGGAGTCTGTGACTCTAGATTCCTTCAAAAATTGGACGTCGCCAGAAGATGACAACGCCGGTTGACTACGGAACAAAACCAACATCAGGAAATGCAACTCCAAAAAGAACCAAGATGAGAATTGTATACTTACCAGTCTAACTTATCAAAATCGAAGGTGTGGTCCTCCGAATCTGATGACTCCTTCGGCAGTCGCATCTTCTTGCGGGCAGATGGCGCCATGGAACTCACAGGAATAGTAGGAATTGGCGACTCTGCACCAATAGCTAGGCCTTCTGGAGTCGAAGGAGATGACACATCCGAATCTTTGTTGCACGCACGCTTGCGAGTGTCCGGACTGCTGGACTCGGGGGGTTTCCTCCTCCTCTTCAAATGGGACGGTCGATTCCGACTCGTCCTCTTCATCTACTTCGCGAGGAATAACCCCCTCAGGAAGAGGGGGGAAACTGGGAGACACCTTCCAGTCTTGCATACAGAAAACAAGTCAGCACACGTGAAGAAAATCATAAGCACTCAACAAATAAAGCTACTTCGTATCACAATCATACCTCAGGAGGAGGGTTAGAAGCATCAAATGGAGGTACGACTGGTTCACTGGGGAGTACATCCATGGCAGTGTACTTGGTCAACAGTCACACCCTCTTATCTACTTCACTCAAGGAAATGCCATCGGCAGATACGCGAGTGACATCGTCCGCACCAGCCCATTGGAACATGGGGTGGATTCTGGCCTGCAGGGGCTGGATGCGACGGTGCAACCATGTGCGAATGAGGGCGCGGCCTTCCTCTTCTTTACCCATGCGACTCTCGAGGTCGCAGACGTGCTCGTACAGCACTTCTGTCTCCTCAGACTCGTCGGGCATCACCATGTTCTTCCAAGAACACCTCCTCTTACACGGCATCGCGGGATCAAAAGGCGTGAGTCTAAAGTGTTCTCCGTCAGCCTTTTGGTCGCGGATATAAAACCACTTGTCCCTCCACCCTTGGACAGACGCCATGAGCTTGATATCGAAGTATGTGACGGAGGAGTCGACATGGATCCCGTAGCCTCCTACATCATAGACTACGGAACCAGATGCCGACTGACGCTTCAGCTTGAAAAGCCGTTTGAAGAGACCAAAGTGTGGCTTGACTCCGAGCCAGCACTCACAAAGTGTAATATAGCAGGCGATGTGGAGAATAGAGTTGGGGGACATCTGATGCAGCTGGAGCCCGTAGAAACAAAGGAGGCCCCTAAAGAAAGGATGCAGGGGTAGAGATAGACCGCGGATGATGAACGCTAGGAACATCACCCGAAAACTAGCAGGAGGACAAGGAGTTACCTCGCCGCCCGGCACTTGCGAGTCACCAACCACGGGAGACAGAACTCCATCTTGACGAAGAAGACAGAGCTCAGACGATTTGATGATGGACGCGCACCATGCACCATTGGTGAATCGGGTGCCCGCGCCCTTCTTCTTCCTAGCGCTGGTGGTGCTGGTGCCTGCAGCAGCGGAGCCGCCTTTCTTCTTGGCAGCAACAATGGCGGTGGCGGACTCAGCGGCAACGCCTCCTTTCTTCTTCCCCATCTTGCGGTGGCGATCCGAGCGGAGGAAATAACTCGGAAACACACGAAGTTGGTCCAGCGCCGCGAAGCGGGATGAACTCTAAGAGGCAGAGGGCAGTAGCAATGGCGATGGAGGCACAAAGCAGAGAAAGAGCAGATGGGAAATTACCGCAGTTGTGCTGCTACTTAACCCCCTGGCGGATGCAATCCAATGGCTAGCAGAAACCCTATTGGACGTGTGGCGCACATCGTGATCGACACGTGGAGAGGCTAAAACACGAACCGTCCCCTAGTACCTCCATTACGTGTGGAAATTGAGGAGGCGCAGTTAAAACAAAAGATTACGCACGCCAGGTCAAGTCAGGGTCAGAAAATGGGACCCACCGCTCGTCACGTCCTGTCAAAGCCGCTCATGTGGGTAACTGAGGTCATCACATCATCAGCACTGATGTCATCAAATTGAACACTAGAAGACTTCGACTACTTTAGTCCTTGCTCGAGTCTTTGACTCCACCAAGCACTCGGGGGCTACTCACATAGGGAGCGTTGGTCGTGCACCCTACGATTTTCTTTTCTGCAGGAATATGGACATTCAAAGCATACCCAACCACTCGAATCTACGATTCGACTATGGATCATGGGTTACTCCCATAAGGAGCACCGGAAATAAATTTGACTGAAACAAGCAAACAAAAGACAGCAAAGAACAAGAAAGCTCTTTAGTCCCTGCCTGAGTCTTCGACTCAACCAGGCACTCGGGGGATACTCCCATAGGGAGCGCTGGTCGCGCACCCTATGATTATTTTTACATCGTACTGTGTGTTGATAACATCCACACTCGAAGTCTATGGCGACACCGCCTCATAATTTCCCTACAAAAGACTGCTTCTCTTGGGTCACCCGAATCATCTCCGTGATGACAAAAAATTCGGATGTCGCGCTTGCAGCGTGAAGATAACACCTGAATAAGGCCTGGCAACGCATTTGCTGCACACTACCAGAAATATATCTATGCCTACAGGTATGATGAACATGCCTCGACGGACGCGTTGAGTGCTCACACCCTTATACTGGAATTCGACTCCTGTAAGACCTCCGTGGCTTGAGTCGAATTACACCAGCACTTTTCCGAATTCAAGTTCGGGGACTCGAGTTCGAGTAGATTGCGTTGTTTTTCCCTAAGGTAGTTAACTGATACCGATACATCGGTTAAATCAGGCATGCATATCAAAAATCCCTATGACATAAACAGAACACTCGAAAAATACTCAGGCATGTACTCAAAAGGCTTCGTAAAGTCCCCAGTCGAATACACGATTCCACTAGGCACTCGGGGGCTACTGACATGGGTATACCCTGCAGGTACTCGAGTTTGGTATATACGGTCCAGATACGGTGGAAGCCCACGGCGTTTCCACGGCCTAATGAAGACTTCGAGTGGCCCACGGACTCTCGATGACTTGCGAGACAAGAAGAAGTTTAAAGATAGAAAGTTTAAAGGGAAAACCCTAATCTGTAACCGACTCGACCTGCTACCCGAGACCTGGCCTATCTATATAAAGGCTAGGAGGGGCGGCGAGGAGGACACACGCAACCCTAGTTTCCACAACTCTCGCCAGATTGCATCTGCGCGCCCCTGTAATCTTTGATTCCTTTGTTAATTCCAAGAGCAGACAAGCAGGAGTAGGGACCTCTACGAGGCCTGAACCTGGGTAAACCTTGTGTCCATGTGTGCTTGTTTGCTAGCCGATTGATGCTTCCAGCGCTCCCTCCTTATCCAAAACCCAAGTCCATAACAGTGGGCATTGACGAGTTAAACCCTCGTCACTCGGTGTGTCGCTGATGTTCATTGTTATCCGCAACGGCGCTAGCAGCCGGGGCGAGCTGGTTTCTATGGAGTGAGAATGTTAGTCCGGAGGTGGTGGATTTGTTGTTCTTCTTCGACTTTGTTGATGGGAGGTGGTGCATCTTGGTCCAAGACAACACGACGACGTCCCCCGGTCGACGTGCCACAATGTCACGTGCCTCGCTGCGTTTAGTAGATCTGTTGATCGACTCGCAAAGCATCATTGACAATGGTGCTAATGAGGACATCCCTACAATCACACCTACTGAATATACTCCAACTATCGCAAGGAAGGATCAGTCCAATGAGATTAGAATTGGACCCATTACAAGAGCTCGTGCTAAGCTACTCGAACAACAGGTGAATTTGCTCCTAAACGAATATGGTACTTTAGTTGATGAGAATTTTATACTACCTAAGTCTATGCATTTATGTATGATCAGGTTCGTTGGAGAAACAAGCATGGCACGAGGAGGAGAATGGCTACAAGAGGAGCCCAGCATGATGATCTCCTAGGGATGCGCGAAGGAGGAGCAGGAGGAAGGCGCAAGAGAAGATCATCAAGACGAAGGCCAAAGGAGCTGCCACAACCGAAGTGTCCGACCTATTCCGCCCGGAGTGTTCGGCCTGCCCGAGAGAAGATTTGATGCGGACAATCAGTACCCCAGTTTGGACACTACCCGGAAACTATGGAGTTTCCGGCTAGACCGGACTGTCCGGCTGATTCTACCTGGAGTGTCCGGCCCAACCAGATTGTCCGGCCGATATTAACCGGAATGTCCGGCCGCCGACCGAATCTGGTCCGAGTCGGCTTATATCAGTTTGAGTCGTTTATGTTTAGTTTCTATTTTTGGACGCCCCAGTCGCCCTTATAAGCCCTGGGACGACCCCTAGTTAGGGTTTAGACCATGTTTAAACTATTTTGGAATTGTTTCTTTCAAATAACCTCTGGAATTACCCTGTGATCGAATTATACTACTGCAATTGAGTTTGATATGTTGTTCCATTGGGAATTAGTAGATTGCAAACTACCGTTCATGGTCGAGGGCTGTGTGCACAAGAGCGTGGTGTTGTGAATATCCCATAGGGATCGAGAGCTGTTGCATTGGCATCCGGGTTTGAGCGGGAGAGTTCATAGCTACAGGCTATTTATAGATCCACCATTATCATCATCGACAAGTGCTTGCTGAGAAGATCGGGCCACCCCATATCATCTTGGTATCAGATTTCCTCGTTTACTCGGTGAGCATCCACAAATCCATCCATAGATTAGTTCGTGTTTTTTCTCATCCTATACAGAAAAAGCCTTACAAAAAAGTTGCCATAGACTAGATTGCATCGTTTTCGAGTTTTAGTTGCTGATTGTATCTTCTCGTAAATCCGATCTGCAGGTGTTCCTCGTAGGAGTCTAGTTATCGTTTTTGTCTAGGTTTAGGGTTTGATCTTGTTTTCCATCATGTCCACCATCACCGTTTTCTACAAGTTTTCATCGTTTGTCTGAGTCCACATAGCGTACCTTTGTTGCATACCATAGACACAGCCTATCTACAGCATCCGTGCCTAGGAGTGTACCCACGATACTAGTTGCTTTGCTCAGATAGACTGCTCATTAGGGTTTCGAAGTGCAGAAAAAATCGACAGGCAAAACCGGACTATCCAGCCGAAACACACCGGATTATCCGGCCCCACCGGAGTATCCGACGCACATCAACCGGACTATCCGGCCCAGTTTTGTTGTAAATTGCTGCACTAGTTTGTATTGAGTCATATAGTTGGAAAAAACAAAAAAAAGAGAAAAGAAAAGAGAATCAGTATTAAAAAAAGAGAAAAGAGCTACAAGCATGACAAAAAGAGATATCAAGTGTGCTTTATTGGAGGCCTAGTTGATCGTAGCACTTGTAGATTGAGCAATCGTGTGCCTATTTACTTTGATCTTTTACTAGTGTCTCTCTTGTGCATTGCAATATTCCCTTTCATAAGTTGCTTTGCCACGTTTATCTCCATCGTGTGTGTTTCTTGGGTTTTTATACGATCAGCACTAGGACTTGTTTGCGGTGTAGTTAGAATACCATACCTATAGCTCCACCTTAAATAACCTGTGTATCCTGTGATCGTTTGCTATACCCTCGATATTCACTTCATCACATCAGTGCAACAATCTTTGATTTTGTTTTGGTAAAGCATCTCTATTCACTTTGGAACGGTAAGATCTCCTTTCTTGTCAGTTGTGAGTGAGTTGTGAGAGTTTCCACCAAACAGATTTTGATTTTTGCACTAACCTACTAATCATATCTTCTAGTGATGATGATGTTGTGTCGCAGAAAAAGAAGGATGAGGAACTTGTTAATTGGCGCGAATATGCGGCGTTGAAGTCCCACTTGACGTGTGTGTTTACCCACTCAACAGATGCCATTGACAAGAATATCCAATATATGCAAATGACATTGGATCAGAATGTTGGCGCAGTCACTACTATTCAAACACAAGTGACAACAATCAATGTAAATGTCGCAACTTTGCAGCATTCCATTGATGCCTTAACGGTAGCATTACATCAATGGCAGGAACACCCACATGATGATGCTTTTGATGACTATGATGAGGGTAGTGCGGCTGATGTTGGCCCACATCTTGGTAGGGGACGTGTCAATCCCCCTGCACCTACGCCTGCTGCTCCACCTGCTTGTGGTCGTGGTTTTGCTCCTATTGGGTGTGCTCAACGCGTTCAAAACCAAGCTGCTGATGATAGTTTGGGCAAGCCAAAATTCTCAATTCCCAAGTTTGATGGTTCACTTGATCCTGAAGATTAACTCACATGGGAGTTGAAGATTGAGAAGCTCTAGCGTTTGTTTGACTATCCAGAAGACAAGAAGGTCAAGCTTGCAGTGTCAGAATTTGATGGATATGCTTTGCGCTGGTGGGATGCTATTGTGCATAATAGAAGGGAGGACAATAAACTTCATGTGATGGATTGGCGCGAGATGAAGCAGATTATGAAGGCTCGTTTTGTACCCACCAACTACTTGCGATCAGTTTTTGATAAATTGACACAATTGAGGTAAGGAACCATGTCAGTTGATGAGTACTACATGGAGATGGAGATGCTTATGCGGCGTGCTAGAGTTCGTGAATCCCTTGAGATGACCATGCAGCGATTCTTCAACAATTTGAAGTTACCAATCAAGAGCATTGTTCGTCATCACAAGTACGAGACTATGGATGACCTATTGCACCATGCTAGAGAGGCCGAATCACAGTTAGCTAAAAAGGCTAAGTCACATGCGAGGTTTTCCGTCTACCAGTCGTTTTGCAGCGAGGTCTACACCGCCACCACCTTCGGCGCCACCTGCAGCGGCTGCTAGCCACCCTTCACCATCAGCCAAGCCTGCTCCTACGTCTTCTTATGGTTCCAATGCTAAGAAGCCCGCTGCTCCGGCTGCTAGCTCAGGTTCCAATATGTCAACTGCACGTACTCGCGATGTAGAGTGCCATACTTGTGGAGGTCGAGGACACTACAAGAGAGATTGTCCAAACCACAAGGTGATGTTTGTTAATGAACAAGGAGAGTATGAGATTGGAGATGATGTTGATACTCATGGCGACGATGGATATGACAGTGAGGACGGTATGGATGCCTTCCCTGAGCATGCGCCTACGATAGTGGTCTCTCCACGTATCCTTAGTGTGCAGCCTATTGTTGACTCTCAGCGCTACAACTTGTTCCAAACAAAAGCACTCGTTGGCTCTAACAAAGCTTGCAAGGTAATTATTGATAGAGGTAGCTGCAGAAATCTTGCAAGTAGTTATGCGCCAAGCTGAATTTGACTTATTTACCTCATCCTAAGCCATACTACATACAATGGTTGAGTGACAATGGTGAGATGAAAGTAAACCATATGGTACGTGTGAATTTTAAAATAGGACCATACAAGGATTCTATTGACTTTGATGTGGTTCCTATGACTGTTTGCCATCTCTTATTGGGTCGGCCTTGGCTTTATGATTGCCATGTGCAACACAATGGCCGTGCCAATACATATCACTTGGAGTTCAAGGGCAAGAAGATTAATTTGCAACCAATGACACCACAGCAGATTGTGAATGAGTCTCGTCAAAAGATAGAAGTAAACTTGAGGGAAGCATCTATAGATAGACGAGAGAGTGTTGCAGCTGTACATGATGTAATAGAGCCCAAAAAGAGTGATATAACAAAAAGTGAGAGAGTGTCTAGTCTAGTAATATTAGCCACCAAGGAAGATATGAGAGAGTTTCGTGAGGATCCTACAACCATGCCACTTGTGCTTATGTATAAGGGCGAGGTATTGGTTTCTAATGACATGACCCCTATTTCTCTTGGTGTATCTACTGTTTTGCAGGACTTTGGCTATGTGTTTCCAGAAGATGTACCCGCAGGATTGCCTCCATTGCGTGGCATTGAGCATCAAATCGACTTGATCCCTGGCGCCACATTACCAAACCGTGCACCCTACAGGACCAATCCCGAAGAAACAAAGGAGATATAGAAACAAGTACAGGCGTTGCTGGATAAAGGGTACATTCATGTTTCTCTTAGCCCTTGTGTTCTTCCTGTTATTTTAGTGCCTAAGAAATATGGTACATGGCACATGTGCGTAGATTGTAGAGCTATTAATAATATCACTATTCGATATCGTCATCCTATTCCACGCTTAGAGGATATGCTAGATGAATTGAGTGGTGCTTTTATTTTCTCTAAAATTGATTTGCATAGTGGTTATCATCAAATTAGGATGAAAGAAGGGGATGAATAGAAAACTGCTTTCAAAACAAAATTTGGTTTGTATGAGTGGTTAGTTATGCCATTTGGTCTTACTAATGCACCTAGTACTTTCATGCGATTGATGAATCATGTTTTGAGAGAACTTATAGGTCGTTTTGTGGTTGTTTATTTTGATGATATACTTATCTATAGCCACAACGAAACTGAACATTGTAATCATATCCGATAAGTTTTGCAAGTGTTACGTGATAATAAACTGTATGCTAATCTTGAGAAGTGTACATTTGCAGAAGATAAGGTTATATTTCTGGGATATGTTGTATCTAAGCATGGGGTAGATGTAGATCAATCTAAAATTAAATCAATTCAGAATTGGCCTATTCCCATGAATGTGAGTCAAGTGCGTAGTTTCCATGGATTAGCTGGTTTCTATAGACGCTTTGTGAAGGATTTTAGCACTATTGCTGCACCATTGAATGATTTGACTAAGAAAGGTATGCCATGTGTCTGCGGCGCAGCCCAAGATATTGCATTTGATACATTAAAACGTTTGCTTACTTCTGCACCATTACTTGCATTACCTGATTTTTTGAAGCAATTTGAAGTTGAATGTGATGCTAGTGGTATAGGTATTGGTGGCGTTTTGATGCAAGAGGGTCGCCCGATAGCATATTTTTCTGACAAACTTACTGGTGCTAGACTAAACTATCCTATTTATGATAAAGAATTGTATGCACTTATTAGAGTTCTTGAAGTTTGGTAACATTATTTGTGGCTAAAAGAATTTATCATACATTCTGATCATAAAGCATTGAAGTATTTGAAAGCTCAATCAAACTTGCATAGAAGATTAGCTAAATGGGTTGAGTTTATTGAATCTATTCCTTACATCATTAAGTATAAGAAGGGAAAGGAAAATGTAGTTGTTGATGCTTTGTCTAGGAAGAACATGCTATTAACCAATCTTGATGTTAAAATTCCTGGATTAGAGAGTATTTGTGCACTTTATGCAACTGACCATGATTTTGCTGAACCATATCATTTGTGTGCTCTTAAAAACGCATGGGATAAGTATCATATTCATGATGGATATTTGTTTAGAGCTAACAAACTATGCATTCCAGAATCATCGTTGCGTTTGTTCTTAGTGCAGGAATCACATGCTGGCGGTTTGATGGGTCACTTTGGGCATGAGAAAACATTGCTCATGCTCGCTGATCATTTTTATTGGCCCAAGGTGAGGTGTGATGTTTACAGATTTGTGAGCCATTGTATTACATGTCACAAGTCGAAATCCAAGCTACAGCATCATGGTTTGTATACACCTCTCTCTGCACCTACCACACCATGGGAAGACATTAGTATGGATTTTGTGCTAGGTCTACCTAAAACACAGAGAGGGCATGATTCTATATTTGTGGTAGTGGATAGGTTCTCTAAGATGGCTCATTTTATTGGCTGCCACAAAAGCAACGATGCATCGCATGTTGCTAACTTATTTTTCAGGGACATCGTGAGATTACATGGAATACCCAAGACGATTGTTTCTGACCGTGATGTGAAGTTCATGAGCTACTTTTGGAAGACCTTATAGGGGAAGCTGGGAACAAAGCTACTATTCAGTACTACATGTCATCCCTAAACAGATGGTCAAATAGAGGTGGTCAATCGAACATTGTCACAGCTGTTGAGGACCATGATTAAAAAAAATCTGCGGGAGTGAGAAGAGTGTTTGCCACATGTTGAGTTTGCATACAACAGGGCTATGCATTCGACTACTTAGCTTTGTCCTTTTGAGGTGGTGTATGGTTTCAAGCCATTGACACCACTTGATTTGTTGCCTTTGCCATTACATGAGAGAATTGATATGGAGGCATCAAAACATGCTGATTACGTAAAGAAGATTCATGAGAAGACTCAAGAGGCTATTGAGAAGAAAGGCAAGAACATTGTTGCTGCAAGGAATCTAGCAAGGAAGGAAGTGTTGTTCAAGCCTGGTGACATGGTATGGGTACATCTACGTAAGGATAGGTTTCCACAACTTCGGAAGTCAAAATTGAAACCACGTGGTGCTGGTCCTTACAAGGTGATAGCCAAGATTAATGATAATGCCTACTCGATTGATATACCTATTGAGGAGTTTGGTGGAGTTAGCAACAGCTTCAACGTTGCTAATTTATCACCATATGATGGAGACGACCTTGGAGCGTCGAGGTCGACGCCTTTTGAAGGGGGGGAGATGATGAGGACATCCCTACAATCACACCTACTGAAGATACTCTAACTATCGCAAGGAAGGATCAGTCCAATGAGATTAGAATTGAACCCATTACAAGAGCTCGTGCTACGCTACTCGAACAACAAGTGAATTTGCTCCTAAACGAATCTAGTACATTAGTTGATAAGAATTTTATACTACCTAAGTCTATGCATTTATGTATGATCAGGTTCTTTGGAGAAACAAGCATGGCGTGAGGAGGAGAAGGGCTATAAGAGGAGCCCAGCATGATGATCGCCTAGGGATGCGCGAGGGATGAGCGGGAGGAAGGCGCAAGAGAAGATCATCAAGACGAAGGCCAAAGGAGCTTCCACGACCAGAGTGTCCGGCCTATTCCGCCCGGAGTGTCCGGCCTGCCCGAGAGAAGATTTGACGCGGACAATCAGTACCCCAGTTCGGACACTACCCGGAAACTATGGAGTTTCCGGCCAGACCGGACTGTCTGATTCTACCCGGAGTGTCCGGCCCAACCGGACTGTCCGGCCGATATCAACCGGAATGTCCGGTTGCTGACCGAATCTGGTCTGAGTCGGCTTGTATCAGTTTGAGTTGTTTGCGTTTAATTTTGGTTTCTGGCCGCCCCAGCCACCCTTATAAGCCCTGGGACGACCTCTAGTTAGGGTTTAGACCACGTTTAAACTATTTTGGAGTTATTTCTTTCAAAGAACCCCTGGAATTACCCCGTGATGGAATTATACTACTGCAATTGAGTGTGATTTGTTGTTCCATTAGGAATTAGTAGATTGCAAACTACCATTCGTGGTCGACGGCTGCGTGGGCAAGAGTATGGTGTTGTGAATATCCCACAGGGATCGAGAGCTGTTGCATTGGCATCAGGGTTCGAGCGGGAGAGTTCATAGCTACATGCTATTTATCTATCCACCATTATCATCACCGACAAGTGCTTGCTGAGAACATCAGGCCATCCTATAGCAGGTGCCTTTTTGGATCTTGCAATGATAGAGGCTTGTCGTGCTTGAGAATGTTACTCTATTCTTGGAATCGTTGATCGGAATTCGACCTGCCTCTTTCGGCGTCCGTCTCGGTGGCGCTGGAGTTGGGTGCTGACGGCAGACTTCAGTGGTTGCAGGAAACTCTACAGATTGTTTATTTTTCGATCCTTTGGAATTTTATCTGCAATTTCAGGATAATCATTTTATCGTGTATGTCTTTTAGTTTTTGCTTGTTGTAACTTGATTTTCGATTAATGAATTATATGGTCGCTCTAAAAAAAATACAAGTTGTTGGGTCCAAAGTTGTTGGTCCGTTCCAAGATCCCAGTTTCTTTAAACGACCAAGTTCGGTATTACATTTTGATCAAATTTGAAGGACACAATTTGGTGACCAAAAAAAATATCTGAATCTTGATCGAAATTCAGTTTAGTTGTACTCCCTCCGTTTTAAAATACTAGCACAAAACCCGTGCGTTGCTACGAACTGAGAAGTACAATAGGATATGTTTATTTATTTATCATATAATAATGTAAACTGATCTCTCATATGATGCCAACTATCCATGATAATCCTAACTGGTGGTGAAATCAAATCTTAAAAGGTTTATAGCAAATTTGTCTGGGCATTGTTATGGGTCTATTTACTGAATTTTTAGTCCAACATGAGCACAAGCTAAAATTTTAAAGCAATGCCATATCGCACATGTTGATAATTTAAATATCCAAAATATCACTTGTAGAGTGTACAATGATAGAGAAGTAGTTTTACAAAGTTCTCTAGCTAGATGAATTAAATTGAGAACTACCAAAAGTACCAAAGAAGCACATAATAATAATTTGCAGCAGAATACCATGTATTTCTGTAATGGCCATGTCCACTAAAGGTGATTCTGCTGAGAAATCAGAAGTTGTTTCTCCTGTAAAATTGAGGTAGAACAAAAACATATATATTTCTAGAATTGAGATGGTTCAACAAACTATCAGAATTAGGATGAGCATAATATTATATTTTGGCAGAGACTTGTTACCATTATTGTGGGCGCAGAAATCTAAGACATGGAAGTTCTCCCATAAATTTTAGAAATAATCGAATGTTCAAATCTGATCCTAAGAGAATTCGAGCCAAGTATACTTCATCCAATAGTTTCAAAAACGAAATTGTGCCACACAGAAATCGCTGCATGTTAGAGATGCACAAAAAAGTACCTGAACTGAAAGAAGAAGAAAATTGGTAAAAAATGGAATACCAACACAATATCAGTAGTAATACCAAAATCCCCTCAATAATTACCTACAATTTTTCAGAAAAAATTAGTACATCTATGAAACAACTGATTGGTAAAAAGGTGGAAATGATGGATATGTATATAGTATTGTACTGATTATTATCCCATTGGAGTTTCTGATTCAGCCGCAGTACGTGAGCATGGTCATAGCAGCGGGTTTAAACTAATTAATTGGCCATTGCAGTCAAGCTGCTGTTTGATCGGTGCGTCCAACCTGTTCAGGCATGATGTCTCCTCGTTGAACTTACCGACTGCAAGAAGAGATTAATGAAAGACACGAGCAGTGATAAGAACACGTGTGGTACAACAAATAACAGCAGTAGAGCACTAACAATGGCATAACAAGAAGAGTCGTGGGTGCGTTGAGATTAGATCAGTGCCGGATGAACGGGCAACCCGTTGGAGACAGAACCGGCCCTTGAAAGCATCCTCCGCCACACCGGAGAAGAACTCCACCAGCTCACAGGCGAGGCGCCGAGGATGCGGAGTATCTCGTCCAGGGTGCGGCACCGGGCGCCGGCGGGCAGAAGCAAGCGCTAGCTGGAAGTATATATATGCTCAATGTTGAGAACACCAGGTTGATGTCTGTGTTCTCCTCAGCGAGGAGCCTCATGCGGCCAGCAGCGAGCATCGGAAGACCGCTGGAGTCGGACTATCGCGCTTCTCGCTCTCTAACCCTACTTTTATTTTTTAAAACATCACTAAATTTCCCATCTCCCGGATGTGGGGAGCGTTCGGACGAGCGTTGATCTCTCATCTCCTAGGTCCCGCCACCGACGGCTAGAGAACGCTCGATGATGGATGTCGACGGACTCGTGGCTGCTCTCTCATCGCCCAGGTTCCGCCTCTGCCGTTGGCTAGATAACGCTCAATGATGGAGTGCAGAAAGAACATTGTTTGTTGCTTCTATGCTTCTGAATAATTGGACGCGCAACCAAAGGAAGTCTGTGCTTTATATCTTAAGAGGTCTCAGGCTGCTCCTCTGGAATCGTCCACACGAGCTGAATTGTGGGCAGCTCATCTGGCGATCATGAGGAAAAATGAATTGTGCACCCTAAGCACCCTGGTGACTTGAAACTTGTGTGCTACTTCTCCAACAACGTGTCTACCACGATTGACAAGCAAAATATGAGCCGGTGAATAAATGTTTATGACGCCGGTAGTGCAGGCAAGAGTAAACCGTAATCCCATTGAAAGTACGTAGCAGCATAGAGTAGATCGGAGGGTCGCCATCCCTACGATTGACAATCCAATAGAGGCCGGAGGCCGCAGGCCGGCCGGTGTGCGTTGTCGGCAACCAGGACGCGATTGTGAGCGGGGCCAGCAGTTGAAAAGGATCCCATTGCGAGGACCAACCCGTGGTTGGATGGTTAGGAGGAAAGTGGTATCCTCAGCCCACCAGAGTTCAAACCCTAGGTTTGACACTTTGGTGTCTCATAAAGACGGAATATTCTTTCAGTGGGAGGCGGCATTTCTGTCGATAGCGAGACGCGTGTAGTGACTTCGTCAATTTCAAGACCCGCCGGCTCAGTCTCTCGAAGGTACTCATAGGGTAGGGTGTGCGTGTGTTTATAAGGGTGAGTGTATGTACGCATTGTGAGCGTCTGTGTTTGTACTGTGTTTCTAAAAAAAAAATCCCATTGCGAGGCTTGACCCCGTGATCGATCAAGCATCAAATTGGTAGTCTAGGGTTTTTTTTTGTGATGACGAAGGCTAGAAGATATGGGCGGCTCGCTGCACGGTAGACTTTATATTGCTAGCTTATGCTAGCACGCGTCGTCTTGCACGATACGTGACCAGTAAGGATTCTCAGTCGATCAAATCTCAAAGGTCGATGCATCACGGCCAGGGTGGGGCGAAGAAAAGAAAAGAAAATAACTTTTTTTTGTTGGCATTGGTACGTAATATGTAATTTGGTGGAAGGACAAATCAGTTCAAAAAAATATTGGACCGGAAGAAACAATTCGTCATTTATTATTAGCTATAGATAAGATGTTTTAGCTTTGTAAACGAGTGTATCTAGACTACGCACTAAAAGGAGTCTAGATATACTCCTTGTATAAAACTAAAACATCTTTCTACACACTAAAAGCAGTCTAGGTACACTCTTTGTACAAAGCTAAAATATCTTATACTCCCTTCGTCCCAAAATAAGTGACGTGGATTTATATAGATTCATATTATCTAGACATATTTTAGTACTCCCTCTGATCCATATTAGTTGACTTGGATTTATCTAGATTTGGATATATCTAGTACTAAAACATGTCTAAATACATCTAAATCTAGACAAATTAAAGTCAACTAATATGGATCGGAGGGAGTATATAGTTACATAGGAATTTAGCCAAACTCAAATGGACGGAGAGAGTATAATGAAATGGGAGCGAGTAGCATCCAAACAGTTTGGAAAATGCAACGGAAGAGAAACTGAGAAAGCCCATCCTTGTTCTCCAGTTTCCACCCCCAACCCGGATCTGGGCCAACCCTAACAGGCTAAACCCCATTTTCATTTCCAAACCCCCTCCCCCTTCCCCTTCCCCCCGCCGCCGCCACCGCCGGCACCATGATCCACGCCGTCCTCAACTCCGGCGGCGGATTCCGCCGCCTCCCCTCTCTCATCCCGCACCACCGCCTCATGTCCGGCTCCTCCGTCGCCGCCATCTTCTCCCAGCCATCATCCCCGGCCGCGGATCCCACCGCCGCGATCCAGTCAGCCGGCCTCGACCTCTCCCACCCCAACACCATACCCGCCCTCCTTGTCCACCCAGACCTCGCCTCCAACTACCCCGCCGCCTCCCGCTTCTTCTCCTGGGCCACATCCCACCCTGACGCCGCCGTCCTCAACTCCAAGTGCTTCAACTCAATGCTCCAGCTCGCCGCGGCCAACGGCGACGCCGACCACTTCTGGTCACTCGTCACCTCGATGCGGTCCAAGGGCTACGGTGTTTCGAAGACCACCGTCCAGGCCGCCACTGAGAGCTTCCTGTCCAAGGACATGTCCAAGGACGCTGGCATGATCCAGGGTGCCATCACCGCGCACGCCAGGAATGCCGCGGTGGCGGAGGCGTGCAAGATTCTCCGTTCAGATGCCGACGAGCTATCCAAGTTGAACAAGCTGAATGAATTAGGCGTCGAGGTGACCGATGAGCTGGTGGCATTGGTCGTGGAGAAGGTTGGAAGGTTCCCACGACATGCAATGGTGTTCTTTGCATGGGTGGAGCAGTCAGCTAGTGCCGGGATCGATTGGGGCAAGGTTTACAATGCAATGGCAAAGGCCATTGGTCGGGAGGATTGCGTCGAGGAGTTCCGGGATGTACTGCGGAAGATGAGTAGTAAGGAGCTTGCGATGGAGAAGGAGGTGTATGTTACTCTCATCGATAGGTTCCTCAAGAGGAAGATGTTTGAGGATGCGGTAGACTTGTTCCGGTTCGCGATGGGGGGCACGGAGAAGCCATCGGCTGAGGATTTTGTCTTCTTATTGAAGAAGGTCGTGGTGAGGGATGATATGGACCTGAAGTTGGTGATGAGGGTTGTGCGGATCTATGAGAAAGCAGGGAACAAGGTGAAGTGTTCTGTGTTTGATGCTGTTATCAAGTCTTTGAGAAGTGTTGGAAGGCTTGGGGAGAGTGGTAGGGTGTTGAAGGCCATGGAGGATGGTGGCTTTGCACCAGATAGCGCCGTGCATGGAAAAGCTGTTCTTGCAATGTGTGATGCTGGGAATCTGGAAGATGCACGCAAACATTTGGCTCGCGTGGAAAAATCAGGGCATAAGTTAGATCCAGTTGTATGGTCTGCTTTGGTTCAGAAGTATTCTCTTGGTGATGATGTTGATATGGCGGTTTCATGTTTCCCTGAAATGCTGGAAAGAAGAAGCGGCAATCAGGTTGGTTGTGCTCTTGAGGTGCTCGTGTATGGGCTTTGCAAGAAGAAAGAAGCAAAGGAAGCGTTCAAAGTTCTGAATGGCTTAGTGAAGAAGGCTGTGGTTCCTTGGCAAAGTACCTACAAGTATCTGATCCACAAATTGATCCGCCAAGGGCATCTGAAAGAAGCATTTGACGTGCTAGGCTTAATGAAAACTAATGGCTTTCCGCCTTTCATCGATCCATTTATCGCGCACATTTGCAAATCTGGGACCGTGGATGATGCCCAGGGTCTGCTAAGCGCAATGTCTTCAAAGGAGTTCCCATCAAGAACGGTTTACATGCGATTGTTCAAAGGGTTGTTCAAAGAGGGGAGGCATGAAATCGCCCAGCAGCTGCTCTCTGCATCTCCTGGAAGTGTCAGAAACCACGCAGATGTTCTTGACCTGTTCTATACGAAGAAGCTGGAAGAACCTGCAGCAGCAGCTGATGCTTTGTAGACCATTCTAATGTGGAAATGAATTGCTGACACCTGCATTTTGAATTTCCTTTTGGCTTTGTAACTGGCCTTTGAGCCAGAACCAGAAGTTGGATGGCAGAAAACCTCTTTGCTGAAATGCCGACGTTGTCCTCTAAAAGAATAAGTATCATTCTTTTTTCCTCTGTGCCCTGGAGTTTCTTCTTGTTTGTGCCAACTCATTTTTGTAAGCTTCATGTATCTGGCAATAGTATCAAGCTAAACGATTGGCAGCAGTGGCAAAGTCCGTTTCCAGTAGCTCTCCTTAATGAAATGCTCATTTTGTATTATCTGTGGTCCTGTCAGCTTGATCGTCCTATGAGCCTGAGTTATGCCATTCTGGTATTATCTGTGTGCTGCTGGTTCTTTTCTATTTATAAACTCCAATCTCTGTAATGTGATGATGGGTGAATGCATCTCAGTAGTGCAAGCACAATGCATGCTTGGTAAAAATTCTAGGAATACGTTTATTTGCTAATATGATGGCCGGTCATAGTTTAGTCACGATTTTAAGTGGGTTTGCTTGGACTATGCTATTTCTGAACAATATTTTCTATTTCATAGGAGATCTTGGTCCCTTATTTATAAGGTAACATTGTGTAACCCTGTAGTGTATTCATTTGCGTAACCTTGTGGTATAAGTTGACGGTGTGTATACAGTGCTGCTTGAGCTCCTATAGGCAACATTGGCATGTCTATCTTCTATTCACATAGGCTGGCCATCTGTGCACAAAACAAAACCAGGCCGGAGGTGACGCGGGCATTGATGCTGCGGTGCCGAACTAAGTTATGACCATCCTGGCTACGGATCTTCAGTGTCTTCTTTTAATCTAATCGAGTGACAGGATCAATCAATCTAGTTGCTATTTTGCATTGGCGTTAACTCGCACCTGGAATAAGATAGCAAAAGTACTGGTTAGCACTGAAGACAATCAGTTTGGTGCACTAAAAAGGGGTATCTGGTGTGCCAAAAAGGTGTACCTTTTCTTGATGAAAGCTCCTTCTCAACTTCTGAGAATATTTCCTTCAGCTTGTTGGTGGAATTCGACATGACATTCTTTGTAGCCTTCTTCTGGTGCTTAGTGCCCTTCATCCAGACAATCCCTAACATTACCTGAATGCTGCAGGAATTTGGTTTCAAGGCGGTGCTCATCATGTGGTACTTGAGCTGGATCTGCAATTTTGGAAGAGAAAGAATGTCATGATCCTGAAATTTGAGGTTAAATATGCAAAGCATTTTCATCAGACGCAGTCTTGTTTATCTAAGTTATCTCACACTCGAGTAGTCTTCATGCACGACGCCCTGCAGGGTCATCACCTCCTCAAGGACCCACCCGTCTCGATTCTGCAAGTTATACTTTTGTTGCGTGGTCGTTGCTTCTCCTCCATATTTCGACGAACTTTTATCAAACTTAAAGCTGATCTGCCGTTGGTATATGTTTCGGTTTACCGGCTCCCATTCTGTTGGTGAGTAGTCAGCACAACCAGCTTTCTGCATCACCTTGTGTTCTAATGGTCCTCCGGAAAACATCTCCATCAAGGCTTTCGCCTGCAAGTACGTAATTCAAGAGGTTTAACAGATGCTTTTACAAGTGAATTATATATTCATTTTCAAGAGTGCAAGGCTCACATCAACAGAAAGAACAGCCGAGTAGACTTCTGACATTTTTACGTCTTCATTGCCCAACAAAGAACCTTCTTCACCTGGGGACTGTTTCGGTTCAAGTTCTTTGTCGATCATCTCTCCCTTTTGTTTCCAGAGTGCCATAATAATTCTGTCAGACATCAATTGATATCTCATCAACTTTGGTAAGAGAAATTCATGGAAAATTGTAATGGAAGAATGAGAGTCGTTTGATTTTTCAAGTAACCTTAACAGTAGTTTAGCAAGATGAATTATTATTTGCATGCAGCATTGTTGTTACAATAGATGTGTGTAGGATGACCTTTAACCATTACTCTGTCCAAATATTTAGGCTGGCATACGATATGCAGTCAATCTTCGATTTTTTTTACCAACTAAAATGCGTGAGAATACAAAGATCCACTGTATTAAAATTATGTCATTAGATTGCTCTTGCAAAAAAATTTCATATTATGTTCTGTTCTTATTTTCATATATTAACATGTTCACTTCTAATGACATATGTCTACTTATGAGACAAAAAATTATTTTCCCTAACAACTTTTGAAAGGACTAAATAACCATGGAAATTTGCATAGCATGAAAAGGCTTATAAGTGACTTGGGAGGTTTTCACCAAGGAATCAAGGACCATCTCGCTGGCTGATGTAGAAAAATATGGGCCTAGGTAGAAATATATGGGTCACACCAACACAAAAAGGCAAAGTTTCAAGAACAACTTTTAGCCCTTGGTAGGTTCTTTCCCTTCCATTGTGAGTTGGGAAATGGCAACAAACTGTTCAATTTAACTACTCTATTTACAAATGCCAAATGTGACCAAAATCACCATCTGGTTCTCAGTCAATATGTTCTTTATTTACCGGGAGGTTACTGCTGGGGGCCTTTGGATACACAAATTAGGTAAAGCTTCATACCTGGGGGATTTTAATTTTTACCAAAAATAATCACATATTATACATGCCTTAAGATCTAACCTATAATAGAATTTTTAACTAGCTTTATGAATAAAGGAGTCTTCACATTGACTAAGTAGTAGGAAGCACCAAGCCACCAACTACACCATGATAGTCTAAACCACGTAATGAAGTTATTCAAGATTTTTTGCCATGCTACTTCGATGTACTATCAAATGTTGATTGTTCGGGATATTTTTTCAGTAGCTCAGGATACAATACTATGTAAGCATTCATGATAATCTTCACTTGGAAACCCTTCATCTGGTGCTGGGGTATGATAACCGGCGAACCAAATTACTAACATGTAACCGTCTACTAACATATACGTAGTATTGAATTCTGCAGACACGAAATAAGTAAAAAGGAAAAGGAAAGACACCTGTGAGCATCGTGGAATGAAACAAATGTTTGGAAATGAAACTTCAGTCTTCCTTGAGGATCTTGTGTTTTGGCACCATGCCTGGCTTCTAGACCTCTGTCCTTCCTGAGGATGATCATCAAGGATGGACTACCAACTGTTGCTAGAGACGGCGGGACAACCTGGATATCATCAATGTCTTCCCAAAGAAAGAAAAACTTGGTTTTTCGCCCAAATAAATTGGAATAAAACCCAGTTATTCTTGTGGAAAGAAAGAGGCGCCCCTGCGAAAAATGCTAACTACTTCAGTTTTTTGTTGAAATGGATGTAGAATTATAGCACCTAAGGACTGCAGTGTGCAATAAACCATTAAAAGTAGGGTGTCAGGTGGGATCCCGCCAAAATCCCACTTCTAGTTCATTTGCCAAAATCTAGTTCAATTTTTTGCTCAAAATTTACACTAGATTTTGACAAATGAACTAGAAGTGGGATTTAGGTGGGATCCCACTTGACACCCTAATTAGAAGTCACTTAGCCACAGAATTCAACACCAACTCAACACACCTAATTACCTGAAGTGGCATTTTCCTTTTCAGGTGGCAGGTGAAATCATCGATAAGAAATTCTTCTGGAGGAAGGTTGAAGAGCTTACGGAATGATGAATTTGTCTGAGAAGACCGCAAGTGCATCTGAACATTCAATCATCATATGTGAAACTTCAGTAAATACCCTGTGCTGAAAATGACGATAGAATCAAATGCTGGCCAACTCGTACCTTCTTACCGACTTCTTTCCCCATCTTATCAAGATAGTTCATAACAACTTCACTCCCCCGTGAGTTGTTCAAGAAGATTCTCAAGTGTAACTTGGGCTCAGATCCTAGGGCAAACCTTCCTTCTAGAGGAAGCCACATGTCACCCAAATCTGACAAATTGTTTTTCACAAAATTTATTTCTGTGCGACCAATAGTAGTTTCATCGCGTGGTCCATCTGAATTATGCACAACCACGTCTAGCCTTGACGGGGGATCATCCATTGCATCGAATTCAAATATCTCTAGAGAGTTAAGAAAATCACGTATCAGCAAATACTCTAAGAAGGCTATATGAACGAAAATGTTCACAGATGCCATTGTTTTCTAGTCTTCTAATTTTCAACTCACGGGACGAAAGAGAAAATTAACCAGAAGACAAACTTACCATTCCATTTCGGTTCTGACGCCTGGAATTTTACTGAGCTAGTTTTCTTCTTTCCATTGCACATAAATACTACGTAAGGATCAGGCAAGCCAGGTGAGCCTGCACCTACTATGCCGCTTCCCTCGATAAGTGCAACAGTCAGCAACCAACCATCACCATGAGCTTTGACTCCATGATCGCTGCCTAATATTGGAAGAAGAAAAAGGTTTGCATGTGCTTATTGCTTATACCCAAGGAGGGAGTAGAGAATTTATGAAGAGGCAGTGAAGAGAATGATAGTATACTAGTTAAGACGAATAGATTGTAGTTTTTAATCATCTCAGCAACTAAAGCAATTCAAGAAAGGAGTAGGTAGAGAGGGATGTGGAAAGAATATTATTCACTTTATCCTGGATTAAATATTTACATAACAGACAGTGCGCCTATAAAAAAAATAAAAGGATATGCGCTGGTTTTGGATAAAGATAAATTATTACCACGTTTTTTCCAGGCATGCAAAAACCGTCGACCTACTTTGAAGATATTCTGTGCCTGAAGGATCAAAAGAGCACAAAAAACAACCTCCCCAACTGAATCTGGAAGGTCAATACCAAAATATTCAAGCCCTCCATGCACCATAGTACTGGGCTTGGCTAGACGAAGATGTGCAATGCCATACATTGCAACAATACATGAGAATATGAATGCAAAGCTCCCAAGGAAGCGAGCAACCAGTTTCCAGTTTGATTGTTCATGAGTCTGCAGTGAAGCTAGAATCTTGTCTTTGCTAGAGTTAGCATCACTGAGCTCAGCTACTTTAATTTTCTGGGAAAGTACTTCAGTAAACTGTGCATATCCTTCTTTTAGGCCTTGTTTGGCCCCACTCTCGATCATTCCTTTCAACATTGTACTCTGAACAAAGTTCAGACGCCAACTGATAGTAAGCTGTGAGGTTTGTTCTTCAGATGGCAATTGAGGACCTGGTATTATACAGTACATTATCTCTACCTTGAAACAATTACCACAGGGAACATCAGGAGTGCTAACACAAGAAAGAACTGCAAAAGAATTTCCAGCTGCCTTCAAGTATGTCTGCTCTTCTGTAGCTTTCACAGCCTTAACTAATTTGGTCGCAGCTTTTGTGTAAGTCAATGTTCTTTTCACAGAATTCTCATTATTCTCATGTTTCCAGGGATCAATATGAGCCCCACTTAGCCCTTGAACTTCTGCAAGTGTTGGACAGAAATCTGAGTTTGCTGAAAACAGCATGGCATTCAGTTCAGCTGGTTTAATAATGTAAGATTGCTCCACTAGAACACCACCAGGCAGGTTTGCTGGCATTCCACCACCTTGATCTTTAGACTCCATAGTTTTCAGTAGTTCATCAAGACTAACCTCAGCTGCGCCGTTTTCACAAGATTCGGAATTAACTATTTCTGTTTCTTGGAAGTGTTCAATGGAGTCAGGATCTGGTGTGATACCAGGTGCATTATCAGCACCTTTCCGGAAGTACCGAGACCAGACCTCCACTACTGATGATGCACTAGCATCGCCGTCATCTTCTTCAGGATCCAGAAGAACAGATTGCTGCGTGGTGTCACATGATAGGCGCTTTATGCTGCTAGGGTCTTTTTGGTCCGTGATGCTTCCGGGCAACTGATCCACACGGCTACGGTATAATGCATGGTCCATGCTGGCACAGGATGATGGATCCAGGCTGCTAGTAACTGCCGATAAGGATGAGCCATTAGTTTCAAGTGACCTAGATGAGCTGCAAGGCGTGTCGTTGATAAGTGACCTCAGAATGTTTTGTGATTCATTAAAATGGCCTTCCCTAATCGATAAATATATCTTCAGGCAAATTTCACCTGCAAAATAAAATTAAATAGTGAGTAACGCTTATCTTTAGTGTTATCTCATTTGCTTTCTAGCAATTTTCAATTGACATTAGAGATTTCTTTGAATATTAAATTGAGTTTAGACCCCAATACAAATTCAGATAGTTGATACGGATTACTCTTCAAAATAGAGAAAACTTGACTATAAACAGAACTATCAATCTATCATGAGGTGTAACATATATAACGACATATAAATAAATTTCTGGAACATTTACATCTAAATCCTGTAGCCTCGGAGAGGCTCACTTTCTCGGAGAAAGTAAGCTTCTATTGCTAAAAATCCCCGGTGTCCAATTTGAACAGCATATGGGGCATTTCTCCTACTACCTGACACCCGAGACTAACATTACATGCTCAATTATCAAATGCACTGGAATCCCATCTTCAATAAAGCATCTGTATTTTCTGAACATCAAAGGCAACCTTGGCAGGATTCCCAAACGTAAGCACGGGTGGAATGAAGAGCGCACGTGCGTACCGCGCTTTTTCCTCCTGGACTTGCTGCTCTTGGGCTGGAGCTGGTACCAGGCGGTGCCGAGGGAGTGGTCCTCCGTCTCGAGGATGTCTGCGAGCGGCACCCTGACCCTGCCGAGGAAGTCGGTGCTGAAGTACCTGTCCTCGTTGAGCACGGAGACGACGAGGTCCTCGGCGACGTCGGCGACGAGGAATCCGAACTCCTCGTCCCAGATTGGGCTGAGGCTCCGCTTGACCACCGTGGTCTTGGCCCGGCGCCTCCCGAGCTGCAGCCGCACGTAGGGGTCGCTGGAGCCGTTGAGGTAGATGGCCGAGAGCCCCCGCGCCTCCAGCACGTGCACGCACAGCCGCATCGGCGCGCTCCTCTGCGCCGGCTCAGGCCGGGCCACCGCGGCCATCGGGACCTCCGGCGAGGAGGAGACGGAAATGTGATGAGAGCAATGGGGGATAGCGATCTCGTGGCGTGGCGTGGGTGGTGGCTTCCTCCGCGGAATTGGGGATTCCGGATGAGAGAGAGGGGATCACCCGCGACCGTTTGAATTGGGGAGGCGTTTGTCTCGTGCCGTTTTGGGGCATCGAGATCCGTGCGGAGGTTTGACACCGTTGGATTTGCGGAGGGGTGGCATGTCTTTCGCTCAACATGTTGCAGGTGCTCCGAGCTTCGTGGGGCGCCTCAGGTTTGGGATATATAAGGGCGTGTACAATGCTAGGGAAGGCATGCTTTCTCTTAGCTCTTCACATCATTTAGAGAAGACACAAGATATAACTTGTATAATACATTATCTCTTATTGATGTCTCTAGCAATTAATGAGAATTAACTACTTTAGTAAGAAATTGGTTGGCTAAGGGAAGCCATATGGTACAATGGAGAAAATAATCTTCTCTTATTTTTAAGAGATAATTCCTTAGCTAAGGGAAGACAACCTTCTCTTTCTTGTTTCTCTCTCCTCCAACTAGGCAAAAATCCAACGTGGCAAGCATAAGGGAAGGCTGATGTCACTGTATTGTACATGCCCTAAGTGCTTAATTCAGAACTATTTATTAGCAAGTTCTACTGATAAATCAGCATCTAATTGCTTATTTTTTAGACTAGGAGATCTGTAAAATAGATCCATACATCATAAACGGGAGTACCCTCTTCAACACGAGAAGTAATCATGTAAAAAAACACGAGAAGTAACCGTGTCTTTTTTCTTTTGTCCTTGCCGAAATGTTTTAGGTATTACATGAGGTGATTCGCTCGGGCGACTCGGGTGGTGAACCCTTGCCGCCGCCAAACCTCTCCTCCCTCTGCCCTCCTCTTCCCGTCCGCCATCGACGGTTCCCTCAGGGCAAAGCCGATGCGCTAGATGAGGGCGACAAGGTGTCCCTCCTTGTGGCCAGTAGGCTTGGGTGCAGGCATGTCAACGTGTGGTCCTCAAGATTTGATTCGGCCATGCAGGTACAAGCAAGTGGCGGTGCTTAGCTCGTCCGGCTCGACTGGGGATGGTCGGCAGCGGGTGACTTCCCGGTCGTCCCGCACCTCCTGGCCGGGTTGGGGGCCCGTGTCTTGTGGAGGCCGGTATGGCCATCACCTCCTGGCCGGGTTGGGGGCCCGTGTCTTGTGGAGGCCGGTATGGCCATCACCTCCCCTAGGATCTGGCGCCCAGGACTGCCCTCACGACTGTTGGTAGCCAACTTGGGTAGGCTATGTTCTCGATCTCCTATGGCTGGCGGTCAGGTACAAGGGTGCTAACATTTTCAATTTGTTTCGTGCTCAATTGTGGTGGTGCTTGGAGTCTCGGTATCCCGGGGCGGCTGCCCTAGATGGAGGGTCGCGACGTTTGGGAGGGGGTTGTGGCTTGGCGCTGGCAGGTTGCGGTGACCCAGCATACCACTGCATGTTGTAGTATACTATAGTCGTTGACATAACATTCACGGAACACCATCCACAAATATCACATCCCTTAGAGTGGTACAATAGAAACATTGCGGGTCCAAATTACAAACATTCACATATTATTACAATACCAAAAGATCAAGATCTTTAAACGGTTCAAACTTACAAACCATATAACTTAGTTAATAAGTTCAGCGGAAGAATGAAAGACACAACGATAAAGTAAGACATGAGCTCAACAACTTATTGTATAGGGTTCATGCTGCTTGGCTCAACCTAGATAACTAATTTCCGGCCTGACAACTACTCTGACTCGTTGTCTTCAGCTCCATAGTGTATCCCGTAGTCCATCCCTTCGACTCCACCGGACAGGTCTGTCTCTTCATAGTAGACGTTGTTCTAGACTTCTGTAGCATACACCTGGCTATCCTTCTGCTCTTCAGAGTCTAGCAAGGGGTTCAAAGGAAAGGATGAGTAACAACTTTACACAGCAAGTTCATTATATGCACAGTGGGAAGTTTGATGCTCTAACTACCACCTCAAACTATAAGTCATTGGTACTATGCGGTTTTTTTAAACATTTCTTCAAAGATTGATTTTATTATCAAAAACTATGCTCATCAGCCTTCACAGGTTGACCAGAACTTCATGGAGTTCCTTTCCTACCACGTTCTTAGCTCCTTCCCGGAACAGGGAGTAACATGTCACACTTTTATACACTCTGCAGAGGTGCGTTGCTTTACCCATAAGAGACCAAATCCTTGTTGCACAACCAGGCGTACTTTCTCATCCACAATTCTTTGATGTGGGGCCCATTAGATGATCCAAGCCAATCACTACCCTTCTCCACGACCCCGCATGAAGACACGATCCCCCAAGAAGGTTTACCACGAGTACAGCCCGGGTAGCCTCTCGAAGACTCTATAAGCAGCTCTGCCTGGCAGCCACCATCAGCTATGGTGAACCTCCACCAAGACACCTATGCATAGATAATCTAGACACCAATATCACGGGGCACTGAGGGGTCCCCCCATGTGCTGGATTCTCCACGATAAATCTGCAGCTTCATGATAAGGTCGTCCATCCATGCGAAAGGAAGAAGATCCAGCTGACTTCTTCGTCCCATTCCAAATCTTATGGTTAACGTGTATTATATGGTGCTAGAATCACTGATGTCATGGGTTATTAAGTTCTAGTTGTTTGGCAACTAGAATCCTAGATTCCATTGTCATTCTTAGTATTTATCATCACTTGGATGATAATAGCATTCTATTTTTTTGGGGAAAATACTTATTTTCTGTCTCTTTTAGAACATAGGTGATAACACAGAATTTTCAAATACTTTCATAAAGACTCTTCAAAGGACATGAGTAAGTGATGAACTTGCCTTGTGATTGCAAGGTAGTGAAGTCGGATGCTTCCACCTGACCTTGAGCTCCTGTTTCTATAAAACACCATCATTGCCTGGTAAGGACAATATTTAAAGAAGCAATATGCAATGCATAGTAATGTCATGCAATGATTTAATATATTTCTTCTTTGCGTGTTTTACCCACCTCATATAGGTTTTATATTTCTCTTAATTAATAAAAAGAATGTAACAATCAAAGACCCTTAAATTCACATAATTCTTATATCTAATTTTTTTTATAACTAGTAATATTCAAAGAGTTTAAAAATAATTTTATTTGATTTTTAACTCTTCCTCTTATTTAATAAGGAATAAAGATTTTATTCTTAACAAACTTGACTTACTTTCCAAAAATAAAAATTACTATTTTTCTACAATAGTATATCTATTTGGGATCTTAAAAGTGAATTTTATTCAATTTTAAGTATTTTATTTATTTATGTACAATTCTAAAAGAAATATATATAATTACAATAATAGATATCAACTTACTTACTTAAAATTACTATCTATTATTTTTATTGGGTAGAGCATATTTTTGTGAATTCATAGATATATTATTTGTATTTTTAGAATTTTTATTTATTTTTCTAGAGCTTATTTAGTTGTAGGGGTATATTTGTAATTTTGTATTTTAAACAAGTCCTTTTTAAAACATGGGCCTGGCCCACTAGGCTGGCCCGGCCCTATCCGACCCGGCCCACTTGGGCTGGTCAAATGCCCCTTGGGTAGTACTGGGCTGCCTACCGGCCCAGTACCCCCACGCGTTCTCTCATCTCTCCCTTATCTCTCTCGCGCAACACCCCCTCTAGCCTGCTCGATGCTGCCACCACCGCGGGCGATTCTGGCCACCTCCGGCCGTTGTGACCGCCGCCGTGGTGTAGGACGACATGGTCGATTCGGCGCTGGCACCCCCTACTGGTCGTGCTGACCCCATCCCGTCGCTAGGGTTTGGGGCTCCGTCGCGCCCTCGACGCTCTAGTGCTCCCTTGACGGTGCTGGTGTTGCTCTCCTTCTTAGGCTGCCTCTGACACATGCTGGTGCGGGTCGCAGCGCCCCTTTGGGGTGCTCCCCGTGCCGTGGCTCTTCTCTGCTGCCGGCCTCCTCTCTGCTTCCTCTTTGATAACCTTGGAGGACCTCGAGTAAGTCTTCATCTTCACCACTCTCTGTACTCTCTCTGTGTGCCCTCGCCGTGTGCTCTCTTTGTGTGCTTGTAGAGAAGAACTAGGGTTCTTCCCTGGTACTAGGGTTCAATCCTTGTTACTGTGTGTAGTTGTATATGATGAACTACTGCATGTTCACCCTCTGTGATTAGCCTTGTGGATTGATGGTTTATACTATTGTGGAATTGTTGACAGTGATTACTGTCACTGTTATTCTAATGCTTGAACCTCTCTTACTGTTAGTGTTAGTCTGATGACATTCTGGCCATGTTGTGACTAGAAACATAGCCTCTGGCTATGGTGGATATGTTTCAGGGTTGAGGTTCATAGTTAATCCCCTATTTAAATATCTCTGATGAACCTTGATGAACTTATGTGAAGATATATATATATGTATGCATGATTCCTAAATTGTGATGTTAGGAAGATGATTAAATACTTCTGTTTTCTAGGACGGTTTGACTGTGAGACTTCATGTTTGGGTTGCCTAGTTAGACTAGGTCTTGTGACACCCTCTCTGAGTGGCAGACAAGATCTGTCCTTGTTTTAGGTTCTTCCTAAACTGTTCTCTGTATTGGGCTTATACTATAAGCATTGAAGAACTTCTATCCACTATAGTGTTTTCCTTGTTCAATATACTGGCCTATGATACTTGTTGGGGATATGCTAAATGGGTATCACCATAGCACATCCATAATCCGGATAACCCGGGTGGCCCATAGTTGGTAGCAAGGCCTATGGCCTGCTGGGCGACCCAGTTAGATGGATCCATAAGGGAGGCCCATGCTGGATAAAGGAAGGCTACGCAGGAGTCACCGATGTACTCGGAGCCTTGGAGTGCAAGACACGAAAGACTAGTTAGTATTAGTGTAGGACTCTTTACCTTGTCCGGCAAGGTCCTTTCCCTGTAACCCTAGGTTCTGGTGCCTTTATAAACCGAACATGTGGGAGCCTTTAGGGCACAACCAATCAGATTTCTACGTACAACACCTCGCACAACGAACCTATCTCTGTAACTCAGCGTATTGCATTATAGTGATTTATAGCAGGAGTAGAGTTCCGCCACCGTTGTGGGACTTGAACCTGGGTAAGCTGTGTTACCTCATACCCGCCAACTCTCCGCCTTACCCCATGTTTCTAAACACGCACTATGAGGACCCCTCCATGGCGTACTCGTCGGCAATACCACAAAATTTGGTGCCCACCATGGGGCAAGAGGCGCTTCGAACTCTACACAAGGTGAGGTCCAATCTCTTCGCGGGAATCGGTGACACTGTAGCCATCGGATGCGTTCTCTTCTCCAGCAACATCCCGATCATACCTCCAGATGAGTTCTGGGTGCCGGCGAAGACGAACCCTATGTGCTGCTCCATCATCCCCTTCGGAGACATCCACATCTTAATTAGTGAAACTGACTCGGGTCCTAGCTCCCAGGAAGTTGGAAACTCGTCAAGCCCCGCACGGACTGCCTAAGGGCAGGACACATTCGCGAAAGGATCTGGGTCGTACCTCTCTCTAGAGTATGGTGGCTCAGATCAGGAAAATTCAAGGCCCACCCAAACCGCCCCTATGCAGGATATAAAGGTGGAAGGACCCCGCAAATCCGCTTGGCTTCCCCGAGAGGTAGAGATGCGCAGGTCACACTTTGTCGGTGTTGTCACCATCTTTGATCTGGCTAGATTTGTTCAAAAGGATGGAGAACCTCCCCACGAATACCATGTCAGATGGATGAGGGTGAGGGAAACCCTAGAGGGTGACTGCTCCGACGAACTCGTGTACCACTTCGTGGAAGGGATCACACCTAGAACACTCCTCCGGCATACCCTCCAAAGGCGGCAGGCCGCGGGTCCTCTCACCCTTGGTGAGATGGTCACAATCATCAACGAGTACACGAACACCAATGAGAAGGCTGAGGCCACAATCAGCGTCATGGCCGGAGGAGGTAACAACAACAACGGCCCGCCTCCATCACCCTCCACATCCGCCATCAATAACACCGAAGACAACTTCGACTCCGTCCTCGACGTGCTATACACCGACATCAATATGGATGGCGGCGGCTCGGATGCTAACTCGGAGGAATATGATGTTGTTATGAGGGAGATCGAGTAGGAGATCGAGAAGGAGGAGCGTGCCGAGAAGGCCACTACATCCCACCAGGTGCTAGTCGCCATTGGGAGCATGATGGAAGAAGACGGACAGGAACCAGAACGTGAAAGAGCTCCGCCCACACCTACGGTTATCAGAACGGCAGTAGCCAAGAAAGCTGCCGAGCCTCCAGATCCGGACAAGGCCATGCCCCCTCCAGCTATCCATCGTAGCAGGTGCAGGAACTCACCACAGCCCCTAGTATTGCCAAGTAGTCAAATCAGCAGTCACCACCACCGTCAACATCTGCAGCTGGCAATCCATTGGTTACTCCCGCCGACAAGGCGATCTATAGTGCACTCCTCGTCGAGCCTATTACCGTCGCCCATATCATGAGCATTACGAAGCTTGCTGAGAAGCGTGCAGCAATCCTAGCGGAGGCCAAATGCATCGCAGAGCAGGGCGCTAAGCTGGATGAAGACATGGCCAAGACACAACAATCTATCAAGGCAGCAAGCAGCTGCTGAAGCACAAGGCAAAGAAAGCACTAGTTCAAGCAGCTGCTGAAGCACAAGGCAAAGAAAGCACTAGTTCACGTCATCGAAGACCCTGGCGTTCGGTGCAAGTTGGGATATGGCGGATCCAAACCAACCAAAGCCACCCCATACATTGATTCAGAGGGGAGGCAAGTAATGCCAACTCTCGCCCTCAACATCGCCGTCGCCAAGACCCTCCTGGAGCAGGATAGGTTGCCAGAAGCAGTTTCTCATGTGTATGACCTTGTCGCCAAGGCATGCAAGCAACATGAAAAGGCTACCTCGCAGAGGCTTGAGTCCAACCTAGAGATTTGCCAGTCAACCCTGAACAGCCACAGAAGGCCAAGATCTCCCCGTGATGAGGGATCCCATACAGGCTCCACAGAGCAAAGACGGAGGGACGCATGCAACAGGTTTGACGCCATACCCATATCTTCAGATCACGGAGAAAAGGCTCGCCCTCGTTGGTCGCCGCGTCCACCACATCCCAGCGTCACGAGGAACCACAGTCGCGCCACCGTACAAGAATGCCACCTCCTAGGCATCCCCAGGTTGGCATCGTTATACGCGACCAGGGCGAGCAGCCCCGGCATGCCGGAGAACATAGGGGCATTGAAGGACATAGGAGCAGATCCTACAAGGAACCGCCACGTCCGACAAGCAACCGCGACAGGCGTGAGGAGTCGTAGGAGGGTAATAACAAGAAGGCTAACCCACCACCTCCACCACCACCATCGCCACCTAGCAGCCATCATGGCGGAGGACACGGTGGATCTCATAAATCGCACCGCAACTCCCCTCCCTATGATGGAAAAGGGAAGCAACCAGCGTACGATGCACGTTCACGGCTAGACAAGATCCAAGAAGCTCGGGAGCTCCCATACCTTGGGCCACATTGTTTTGGACAAGTAATACGGGCCACAACCTACCCCCAAGGCCTCCGGATAGACAAGACTATCAAGCCCTATGATGGCACCGCCAGACCAGTTACATGGTTGCAGGAATACAGCGAAGCGATTCACATCATGAGGGAAACCCTAATGTCGTCGTCAACTACCTCCCACTTATGCTCACTGGTACCGCCTGACAATGGATTAATGACTTGCCGGAGAAATCAATATGCAATTGGTTGGACATGCATGAAGCGTTCACCAAGATCTTCGAGGGTACATACAAACGTCCCTGCACTGTCGGAGACCTACAAGGTGCGTACAAGAAAAGGATGAAACCTTTCGTGCCTACCTCTCTCGCTAGCTGGATATGAAAAATTCCTGCGTAGGGGTGCACGAACAAACCGCTATGGCCGCCTTCATCGATGGTCTAGAGAAGGGAACTTTGCTCCGACATATGTTGAAGCGCAAGCAAGACAACAATGAGCTCAGCCTCAACGCAATAATATCCATGGCTAGCGAGTTTGCCGCTGCTGATGATGATGCGCGCGGATTGTTGTCGGCAATAGCAATCCCTACCCTGTCCAGAAAGAACAACAATAACAAGCGGAAGACTCCACCTGAAGAAAAGCAAACAGCCGACATGGTCACCACAACATTCACTGGCAGAGGCGAAGGCGGACAGCGTGGACGTGGTCGGGGGGCTAGCCATGGTCAGCAGAGGAGTGATTCTACACCCTCAGTGCCCCGCGTTCCCCAAACGTACGAAGAGTACCGTGATATGTCGTGTTTCATCCACCTCGACACAAACGGCAAAGCCACCCACACCAACCGACAATGCAAGTTTATCAATGACCTCAAGGAAGACCCTGAGTCCGGCTACAAGCAAAGTCGGAAGAACAGACCTCATGGAAAGGGCAAAGGAAAGAAGAAGGAGGAGGAATACAAGGATTCAAGTGATATGGATGAAGACATGGAACCCAAACCCGCCGACGAGGGCGAGGGTAAAGGGAAAAACCCCTTCGAGAAGAAGGCTCCAGTCTACCACACTTTCCTTGGTAACCCCACCGTTCGAACCCAGAAAACCTCCCCGAGGATACTGATAGCCACCCTTCCTCCGGTTCCCCCGTACGTCAGGTGGTCGGAGATTCCAATTACTTGGGATAGGAAGGATCACCCAAATCTTATCCCAACAGAGAACCATTATGCCATGGTCATCAACCCTTTGATTGACGGCACAAAGTTCACCAAGTGCCTCGTGGATAGTGGAAGCAGCATCAACATCATGTACCTGGATACACTTCACAAGATGAACTTGACGGAGACCCAGTTAAGGAATAGCAACACCGTGTTCCATGGTGTTATCCCTGGACGACAAGCAAATTCCCTGGGATGCATCACCCTTCCGGTCGCTTTTGGCGATGTCAACAATTACCACCAAGAGCGCATGACGTTTGAAGTGGTACCTTTCAAGAGCGTGTACCATGTCATCTTTGGCAGCGACATTTCTACTCCTTACTTGCAAGGCCATGCTTCGTCTACAACAAGCTCAAGATACCCGGACCGAACAACATCATCACCGTTGACGGAAGCTTCACCAAGGCATGGGAGTGCGAGCTCAGTGAAGCCACCTTCGCTGAAGCATTTCTCTATGGTGAGGAGTTCAACGAGATCTAGAGCCAAGTCGATGCCTCAGAGATGCCGGCTTCGAAGAAGCAGATCACTGCTGCCGAACCCGCATTCAAGGCCGCCATCAAGACCAAGAAGGTGGAGCTTGTTGAAGGAGATTCCTCCAAGACCACCGCCGTTGGAACGGACCTAGATCCCAAATAGGAAAGCGCGCTCGTCGAGTTCCTTTGTGAGAATAGGGTCATCTTTTCCTGGCAACCTAACGACATGAAAGGTGTACCTAGGGAACTTGCCGAGCATAGCTTGAATATGGATCCTAATGCTAAATCGGTGAAACAACCTATACGATGCTTTGGTGACGAAAGACAAAGGGCTATAGGCAAAGAAATAGCTAGGTTACTTAAGGCTGGCTTTATCCGAGAAGTTATTCACACCCGATGGGTGGCAAATCCTGTACTTGTCCCAAAAAGGGAACCAATGAATTAAGAATGTGCATTGATTACACCGGCTTGAACAAAGCATGTTTGAAGGATCTGTTTGCTTTGCCTCACATTGACCAAGTCATTGACTCGACAGCTGGCTCGGAACTTCTGTGTTTTCTCGATGCCTACTCAGGTTACCACCAAATCCGGATGCAAAAGTCAGACCAATTGGCCACTTCATTCACCACACCTTACGGCACACACTGCTATGTCACGATGCCCTTTGGGCTAGAAAAATTCTGGTGCCACTTACCAGCGGACAATGCAACGCTACCTACATGACCAAATAGGTCGCAACATACACGCTTACATGGAGGACATTGCGGTAATGTCAAAGAAATCAAACGATCTTATCACTGACTTGTAGGAAACCTTCGACAATATCCGGAAATACAACATGATGCTGAACCCCAAGAAGTGCGTCTTTGGGGTACCATCCGACAAGCTATTGGGCTTCATCATTTCGCACCATAGTATCAAGGTGAACCCGGAGAAAATCAAGGCCATCCTTCACATCAAACTTCCAATGTGTTTGAAGGACATATAGAGGCTCATAGGTTGCATAGCAGCGGTAAGCTGATTCATCATCTGACTTGGAGAGAAGGCTATGCCACTATACAAGTTACTCAAGAAGGCAGACAAATTCGTATGGACGAACGAGGCTAGCGTGACACTTCAGGAGTTGAAGAGAATACTCTCCTCTGCGCCAATACTTGTAGCACCGGTATCAAGGGAGCCTATGTTAGTTTACATGGTGGCAACCAACCGAGTAATCAGCATCGTCATCGTGGTGGAGTGCAAGGAGCCAACTCATGAATACGGAGTTCAGCGACCAGTTTACTACGTAAGCGAGGTCTTGATAGAATCCAAGCAGCGTTACCCGCACTACCAGAAGATAGCTTACGGAGTTTTCCTTGCTTCACGGAAGCTAAGGCATTACTTCCAAGAGCACCCCATCTCAGTAGTGACCAAAGCTCTACTGTCCGACATCATCAAGAACAGCGACACTACGGGAAGAGTGGAAAAGTGGGGCATTGAACTTGCCGCCTTTGAAATAACCTACAAGAGACACGATGCTATCAAATCACAGGCATTGGTGGATTTTATTGCATATTGGATAGAGCTGCCTGATACGTCCATTCTGCATCACTATTCTATATCATAATTTACTGTTATTCAATTATATATTTCATATTAAGAGATGATACTTATGTTATTTCATCTGTTTTTGCATGGTTGATGACTTTTGGAGCATGGACCGTTGCAGTCAGGATTCTGATGGAAAAGGGGCTGTTTGGAGGCGAAATTCGCGAAGATCAGAAAATACGGGAAAATACATGGAAAATTCTATTTTTCCAGAAGATGGAGGATGCCGGAATGGGGAGTGGAGATGGGCCACAGGGGGCCCACACCACCCCTGGCACGGGCAGCCCTAGGTCGCGCCAGCAGGTGGTGTGGCCACCCTGGCCCACTTCAGGCTCTCCCCTCTGGCGTATATTATCCCACGGAACCCTAATACCTGGAGCGACCACAGAAAGATTCCACCGCCTCTATGGGGCGGAAAACTACAGAGAGAGAAAGATCTCTTCGGTAGACAGAATTTTGCCGGGGAAATTCCTTTCGGGAGAGGGGAGATCATCGCCATCAACACCACCATCAAGCTAGACTTCATCGGGATCATCATCATCTCCACCAGCACCATCGTCACCACTTCATACCGCTGTAACAATTGGGTTGAATCTTGCATAGTTCTTAGGGGAAACTTTCCCGATGTTGATTACTCCTTGTAGTTGATGCCATTGAGTGGAACCATTGAATTATTGTTATGTTCAGATTGTTACTTATCATTATATCATCTCTGATCTTGATCCATATGATGTCTTGTGAGTAGTTCATTTAGTTCTTGAGGACATGGGAGAAGTCATGTTGTTAGTAGTGGAATTGTGTTGAGAAAGATTCAATAGTTTGTTATTTAAGTTGTGGTGTATTTCTTCTAGTGGTGTCATGTGAACATCGACTACATGACACTTCACCTATATGGGCCTAGGGGAATGCATTGTGTATTTGGATACTAATCGTAGGGGTTGCCGGAGTGACAGAAACCTGAACCCCCGTTAGGAAACCTTTACACAAGGGATGTCAGGGTCTTAGAGTTTAAAGTTGTGGTTAGGTTTCTACCTTAATTACTTTCTTGTACTTGCGGATGCTTGCAAGGGGTATAATCACAAGTGTGTATTAGTCCTACGAAGGTCGATACATTAGCACAGGTTCACTCACACAACACTTATCAAACTAAAGAAGATTAATCAACTATATGAAGCGAAAGCACTTGACGATATTCCCGTGTGTCCTCGAGAACGTTTGGTCATCTTAAGTAATACAACCGGCTTGTCCTTTGCTAAAGGAAGGATTGGGCCACTTGCTGCATTTATTCTTATTGTCTTTTATTTACTTGTACTTTATTTACCTGCATTATCAAAAAACCCTAAAAATCCATTTGCTAAGTATTTACAGAGAATTCCTGCTCCAAGCCACTCGCCAACACCTTCTTCTCCTTGTTGGGTTCGACACTCTTACTGAAGGGTTCACAACATAGAAAACAAAAAAATTCCTATGATGAGAACTATATGCCAAGATCTATCTACTAGATACAAGCAACGGGTGGATATACATCCATGGAGAACTTACCCTCGAAGACAACAAAGTTTTGTTAACGAGTAGGAACTCGTGGATGATGTAGTCGTACGCTTGCCGATCTCAAGATCGTGTGGAAGTCCTAGTGCCGCAAACCAGCAGCACATCTTTTCACTTTTACGCTCAGCCTTTGAACAACCTCCGCCTCCTTGCTCCAGCGATGCAGTGGAAGCAGCAACTCCTTCCAGACGAAATGCCACCGAGAACATGTATCTCGCTAATCCGAGACCATGGGGGAATAATTCTAGAGGGGGAGAGAGATCCTTCACGAGGAGGTGTGAGGAATAAGGGTGAGAGGGGTGGCCTTTTATAGGAGGAGAGGGGGTGCCCCTCCCCATGGTCGGCGCCTCATGGGGGGTGACCCCTCACCTCCCCCACTCATGTGGTGGTAACTCCCTCCACATTAAAATGCCCCTTCACATTCTCTTTTAAAGTCTCCACTTTAAATGCATTAAATTTCTCCAAATTTAATGCTCTCTCATTTAATAAAACTATTTTTATTAAATTTATTCAGAATTTTGTTAATTACTTTAATTAACAAACATTCACATAAAACCCCCTGCAACATTTCCATATTACATGTAGAACTAATTTCTGCAATTTCACCCAAAACAGTTTTGGTGTCTATTGGAATAATTCCAGCGCTTTGCAATTCATTCGTCTGAAACACATTTGCTCCAAATGGTGTTGGTATCCTTTAAGTCTGTCACCCTACGGTTCGTGAATAATGCAGACATGATCGAGACCCCTCTCAGATCAATAATCAGAAGCAGGACCTGGAGATCCATACTGATTCCTACACATTCTACGATGACTTCTGTGATCGTGAGAACCTTTAACATTAGTAACTAAATCCCTTTGTCTCGTGATATATTACATGTCCGAGATAGGATCATCAGTATCTCCATACCTAGTTTGATCTCGTTACCAACATGTAATCTTTTCTTGTTCCCATGATATAACATTCTAGTGATCTTATCACTTGCTTGCAAGCTAACCAATGTGATATCACCGAGAGGGCCTAGAGAATATCTATCCGTCATCGGGACGGACAAATCCCACTCTTGATCCATTAGCTTCTACATAACACTTTCATAGCACTGAACCCACCTTTATAATCACCCTTTCACGGTGTGATGTTTGATGTTATCAAGATACTCTTCTAGTATTAGTGATTAACATGATCTCATGGTCTAAGGACTAGGATTACTTTGTTAGATGTTATAGAAATATAAACACAATGACTTTGATCGTAATGCTATACTTCGGATGATTGTTCATCACATTATTCCATTAATGTTGTGACCTCGTTGTTAACAACATCCAATGTCCATGATCAGGAAACCTTGATCATCTTGTTAATCAACGAGCTAGTTTATAAGAGAGGCATAACTAGGAACTTTCCTTTTGTTTATCAAACACACATGTATTAATGTTTCCAAATTAATATAATTATAGCATGTAAAATAAACATCTATCATATACTTGGAATATGTATAATAAAAACTTTATTATTCATTCTTAGGGCATATTCCCTTCACTTACTTATCGAAAATACTGCGATACACTCCCTATACTTGTGGGTCATCACTGCCAGAAGACACCCCTGTACCAGAGCCAGAGTTTTTGGTCATGCATTTTGACTGATCCAAGTTAATGGCTCAGGGGATGGTGTATTACTAAAATCACCAAATGGGGAGAAGCTATAATACGTCCTACAGATCCACTTCAACGCCACAAACAACATGGCGGAATGTGACGCCCTCATTCACGAACTTGGTGTGGCCAAGGATATTGGCATCAAGCGCATAGTTTGCTGTGGAGATTCTGACTTGGTTGCCCAGCAGGTGGCTGGTCTAAAGCCCTTTGTGTAGGAACACATGTTATATAGTGACTGCTAATGGTTTCCAATGAGGAAGTATACACTGAAGGGAATATGCCCGAGAGGCAATGATAAAGTGGTTATTATCTTATTCCATGTTTATGATAAATGTTTATTTTGCATGCTATAATTGTATTAATTGGAAACATTAATACATGTGTGTTTAATAAACAAAATACAAAGTTCCTAGTAATGCCTCTCATATAAACTAGCTCGTTGATTAACAAGATGATCAAGGTTTCCTGATCATGGACATTGGATGTTGTTAATAACGAGGTCACAACATTGGTGGAATGATGTGATGAACATTCATCCGAAGTATAACATTACGATCAAAGTCATTATGTTTATATTGCTGTAACATCATACGAAGTAATCTTAGTCCTTAGACCATGATATCATGTTAATTTCTAACACTGGAAGAGTATCTTGATAACATCAAACGTCACACCGTAACAGGGTGACTATAAAGGTGGGTTCAGTGCTACGAAGGTGTTATGTTGAGGCTCATGGATCAAGAGTGGGATTTGTCCATCCAGATGACAGATAGATATACTTTGGGCCCTCTCGGTGATATCACATTGAAATAGCTTGCAAGCAAGTGATGTGATCACTAGAATGTTATATCACGGGAACGAGAAAAGAGTGCATGTTGGTAATGAGATCAAACTAGGTATTTGGATGCCGATGATCGAATCTCGGACATGTAATATATCGCGAGACAAAGGGATTTAATTACGACGTTAAAGGTTCACACGATCACAAGAGTCATCGCTGAATATGTGGGAGTCAGTATGGATCTCCAGGTTCCGCTGCTGATTATTGATCGGAGAGGGGTCTCAATCATGTCTGCATTTTTCACGAACCGTAGGGTGACACACTTAAGTAATACCGACACCATCTAGGAGCAAATATGTTTCAGATAAAGATTAAGAAAGCACTGGAATCATTTCGATGAAAACCGGAATTGTTTCGGGTGAAATTGTAGAAACTGGTTCTGCATGTGATATTGAAATGTTGTAGGGGGTTTTATGTGAATGTTTTTAATTAATGTAATTGAAAAAATTCTGAATAAAATAAATAAAATAGTTTTATTTAATGAGAGCTTGCATTAAATTTGGTGGAAATTTAATGCATGTGAGTGGAAGTGTGAGTGGAGCATCCACCACATGAATGATGGAAGAGGTGGGGGCACCACCATGGCTGCCATGCCATGGCCCTTGGTTGCCCCCCTCTTCCCTATAAAAGGCCCCCCTCTCCTCCTCAAAACACACACCTCCTCGTGAAGGATCTCTCTCCCCCTCTAGTTATTCCCCATGGTCTCGGATTAGCGAGATACATATTCCCGGTGGCTTTATCTAGAAAGGAGTTGCTGCTTCCGCTGCTTTGCTAGAGCGAGGGACGGAGGTTGTCGGGGTACCGAACGTGTGTGCGATCACGGATGCACCGCTTCTTTGTGGTGCTAGACTTGGTGGTGCTAGACTTGCTGGAGGTGGATCTGATGGACGTGCTGGAGCCGGACCTGCTGGACTTCATCATGATCTTGAGATTGGCAAGTGTATGACTACATCATCCACGAGTTCCAACTTGTTAACAAAGCTTTGTTGTCTTCGAGGGTAAGTTCTCTATGGATGTATATCCACCCGTTGCTTATATCTAGTAGATAGATCTTGGCGTATAGTTCCCATCGTAGGAAATTTTTTGTTTTCTATGATGTGAACCCAACAGTGATATCAGAGCCTGATCTATGCGTAGGTGATTTGCACGGGTAGTACACATATGTTTATATGTGGGAGATGATGATCATGTTATTTCATCTTCTATGTATTTTGGATATTGGTGGCATAGTGGGATGAAGCGGCCTGGACCAACCTTACATGTCATCGCACATGAGACCAGTTCCACGACTGACATGCAACTAGTTTTGCATAAGTGGCTGGCGGGTGTCTGTCTCTCCTACTATAGTCAATATATGATTTACAACGAGTTGATAAATAACTTGGTTATCCTCGTTGTGGTTCCATGTTCGTAGGTAAGACCGATTCTATCTCCGAAAGCCCTAAGCCACGTAAAACTTGCAATGGATAAATTAGAGGCGTCTAGTTTAGATCGTTGTTGGGCTAGTGTCATGATATGGTAATGTTGTAAGTAGATGTATGATAAATACTTTTACAACACACCTAACGTGTAAGTTCCATAGACCTTGGCCTTACACACAAAGGAATGATAGAGATCATACCATGATGCATATGATAGAGATCAAATGCATGGACCATATCATCCCACTTTACACATTAGATGTTTGCATCTTATATTGCTAGTTTGGCGTTTTTAGTAGCATTGTAAGATGATCCCTAATTTAAATATCAAGATAAAATGTGTTCTTCCTTAAGTATGCACCGTTCTATGGATCGTGTTTCGAGACATCACGTGATGATCGGGTGTACTCGACTCTACGCTTTCATACAATGGGTATAAGACATTTTTACACACGCGAATACTAAGGTTCTTACTTGGCGAGCCTAGAATGTACAGACATGGCCTCGGAACACGGACCGAAAGGTTAAGCATGAGTCATATAGTTGATGTGATGCCCATATTGATGCTCGCCTTTGAAGCTACACCGACTCACGTGATGATCGGACTTGGTGTAGTGGATTTGGTTCATATAATCACCAAAAAGGCACGAGGGATGTCGTTTTTGAGTGGGAGTTCATTTCTAATTTGGATTAGTCGAACTCAATTTGTCATAAACTAAATCGAAGTGAATTTGCATAATTTGTTGTAGTCATTGGCACTCGTTCACTACCTTATGCTTAGTTTTAATTGAGATAATAGAACTATAGAATTCTGGATATTTACTTTACGAACTGGTATCATATTGTTTTGAATGTCAATTTAAAGTTTAGAAGTCCTATTGCAAACTTTCAGCAAACTCTATTTACTCCATGAAGTTTAATAAGTAGTATTAAATCAAGAGTAAGAATTCCAATGTTAGTATCTAAAGTATCATGTTTGCCTCCATGATTATTGATATTCAAAAGTTTTTTTAATATCAAGATTATCTAGGAGCAGAAAAATTGTTTCAGAAACCATCATGTGTGGAAGATATTGTGATATCTGAAACAATGTTTTTTGGTTGCATTATGATAGAGTATAATTTAGCAAAATACATGTTCTCATATTGTATGAGAATTTGTGAAGGTTGGAGATGTTAGGCATCCGGATCTCCCAAAAAGGTTTTGGGAACTAACATTATACTCGCGATTCTTCCATATAGGCTATAGTAGCTTGATCATGAAAGTTGTCATGATAAGGATGAATAGAAGATGTAAGTAAAATGTTTACTACACTAATAGATTACTAAAGAATGGATTTTTGAAAGAACACCAAACATTTGATGATGGTGATCCACTTCAATGTGCAAGTCCAAAGGTATTAGTATTTGACTATATACATTTTGTACTATGTGTCATGTGAATGACACCACTATTAATGTTGATAGATTCTTTTAAAAGAAAAGGAATTGCTGAAAGAGAATCTATAAAATATTTGGCAGAAAAGAAAAGATTGGAGATGTCCAACTTAGGTATATAGAAGATATACATGTTATGGTTGTATTCCTTGCTTGTTAAACAATGTGGTTCTGAGGTATTGGATACCGGTATTGGATACCAAATTGGTTGGTGTGAAGTGTCATACAGAACAACACAATTCATGAACTGCAACGGCCTAAGTAACTGGCAAGAGAATAAGTGATGATGTTCATCAAAACCAAATAAAGTGTTATTGTGTTTTCGTTGTCGTCAAACCTAGCCTTCAAGATTTGTTTTAATAATTGTTATTTTGTTCCGGAATTACGAGAACAATGGTTGTTCAAATAATTACCGTATTCCATAATGGATGGATGAACTTTTACAAGTCTAGTTGGAGAAATCACATCCATAAACATTATTGCTAAAATGTCGTAAGACAAATGATTGGAAGATCACTTATGAAGTGACATCGCTGTTTGAATTATATTGGAAAGTAAACATGAAGAAACTCCATGTTGATGGATTTTTGGAGTCTTTTGATTTTGATCAATTGACACTTGTGAAACTTTCCTCGAGATAATTGAAACTTCGTCCATAGGCCAAAGAGGAACGAATGACTAACTTATTGGAGATTATGCATGTTGATGTATATAGTCCATTGTGTGTATCCATATGCGATGGATCCTTTTGCTTCATATGCTTTATCCAGAAATTTGAGTGAAAATATCTATATATTTACTTAATAAGGAAGAAGTATGAAACATTTGAAAATTGTTCAAAGACTTTCAAGATGAAGTGAAAAATCATTGTAACAAGAAAATAAAAGAGTTTATGATTTGATCATAAAGGAAGATATTTGAGTTACAGGTTTAGCAAAACACCTAAGATTTCAGGAATTGTTCCATGAATTTGCATTTCCCAATAAACCACAGGAGTATGGTATGCTCGAGAGATCAAATCAAACCTTGTTTGACATGCTAAGATCAAAGGTATCATTTATAAAACTGCCATTATGTTTTAAGGATTAAAGCTTTAGAGACTACCGCTTTTACACTGAAAAGAGCACCATCATGATCCGTTGAAATGACACCATATGAGTTATGGTTTGGGATAAAACTTGAATTGTCTTTTCTTAGATTTTGGTATGCTATGCATAAGTAAAATGTTTACAACCAAAGTCGGATAAGCACGTCTTTGTAGGTTATCCCAAAGAATTTGTTGGGAATTCCTCCATAACACTGAGGACAAAAGAGTTTGTTGCTTGGAACATCAAGTTTCTTGAGAAGGAATTTTTCGTGAAAAGTTAAGTGGGAGGACAATAGAACTTTGATAAGGTTGTTGAACCTTAGCTATATGTGCTAAGTAGCGCAGCGCCGGAAAGTGTCCCGGTGGCAGCCATAATGCTCATGGCTCCCGTGATTACAAAGGGTTTGATCTTGGAGATTAGAGTTCTTATTGAACCATGTGGGTCGGTAAGAATCAAATAGTAAGATTTGAAACAGAAGTCGTTATTGTTTTGACAATGATGAACCGACTGCATGCAAAGAAGCGATGATGGTCCCTGACTCCATAAAATGACTAAGAAGTCATAGAATCCGTGATAGTATCCATACACGAGAAATCAAGTTTCTGAACTTGGAAGACCCTCTAGAAAGGCGTGAAGCCTATCGGTCGTGTTTGGATCTATAAAGAAATAGACATGGATGTTTAACATCTATGAAATAGTCGACATGTCGGAAAGAAGTTTACGGCAATGTTCAAGGAGTTGACTATGACAAGATTTGATCTTTCATAGCGATATTTAGTCTTGACAGATTAATGTAGCAACCAGTACATATAATTTGGTATATGGTAGTTGAATAAACAAAACAAGGTTCTTCTAATAGAATGGTTACCTAGGACGTGTACATGACACAGTCCGAAGGGTTTTGTTAATTCAAAGGGTACAAAAAGGGCATGCAAACTTCAATAGTTGAAATGAGCATAGCAGAGTTGGAATCTTCACCATGATGAAAATGTTAAAGGAGTTTAATTTCATCAGAGACGATGAAGATGCTTGCATTTGCAAGAAATTAAGTGGGAGCGCTGAGACAAATTTCCAATACATTATGCAGAGTACATATTGTTGATTGGAAATGATGTATCTTCTATTGACACAAGTTAAGAATTTCATTAAAATAGGATTTCGATGAAAGACTTGGGCAAAACCAGAATATTTGGCATCAATGTCTATATGGATAGATTGAGGCGCTAATATGGTTATGCCAGACGTACATATATGAGATATTGAAAGGGTTCAATATAGAAACAACAAGAAAGGTTCTTGCTGCATGGAAAGGATTGTATCAAGACTCAAGTGTTTCAACACTTGGTGAGTAAAATCACATGAATATTTTGATCGATTGTACCGTGATATGTATATATCCAGATATGTCCTATGCTCTAAATGTTATGAGCACATACTAGCATGATCCATAAGATGATCATTGGACGATAGTAAAGATATTCTTATGAGCTTTGGAAGAACTAAGAATATATCTTGTATAAGTGACAAATAGTTAAAGGTAGTTCATTGTAAAGTGTTACATTGATACTAGTTTTGTCACAAGATACAAATTAAATTTATCTCAATTTAGACTATGGGTAGCACAATGTAATGGAAAGGATGTTCCATGATGGATTTGGATGAGTTCCAAAGTTGGGACATTGTGACGGATACTACAACAAAAAGGCTAAGTATATGACTGCTATAGTAGCAGCAAAGGAGGGCATTTGTGTTAAGTAGTTTGTTATCAAACTAGGTGTGGTTCAAACTGGGCTAATACTATGAAGATATATTGTATGACAATAATATCAACATATTTTAAGCCGGACGAACTAAAGGTCTCACCAAAGGACCAAATTTATACAATGTCATCTCATTTGAGAATTAGTGATGCGTAGAGACGCAAAGACATGCAAATACACATGGACCTGAAACTGTCAGATCCGGAGATTATCTTAACCACTAGCAATCGCGTATATGCAACACGAGAAAGCCATAGGTGTTCAATACGTAAAGTTTTTCAAACTAGATTATTGACTCTAGTGCAAGTGGGAGACTGAAGGGAATATGCCCGAGAGGAAATAATAAAGTGGTTATTATCTTATTCCATGTTTATGATAAATGTTTATTTTGCATGCTATAATTGTATTAATTGGAAACATTAATACATGTGTGTTTAATAAACAAAATACAAAGTTCCTAGTAATGCCTCTCATATAAACTAGCTCGTTGATTAACAAGATGATCAAGGTTTTCTGATCATGGACATTGGATGTTGTTAATAACGAGGTCACAACATTGGTGGAATGATGTGATGAACATTCATCCGAAGTATAGCATTACGATCAAAGTCATTATATTTATATTGCTATAACATCATACGAAGTAATCTTAGTCCTTAGACCATGAGATCATGTTAATTGCTAACATCGGAAGAGTATCTTGATAACATCAAACGTCACACCGTAACAGGGTGACTATAAAGGTGGGTTCAGTGCTACGAAGGTGTTATGTTGAGGCTCATGGATCAAGAGTGGGATTTGTCCATCCAGATGATGGATAGATATACTCTGGGCCCTCTCGGTGATATCACATTGAAATAGGTTGCAAGCAAGTGATGTGATCACTAGAATGTTATATCACGGGAACGAGAAAAGAGTGCATGTCGGTAATGAGATCAAACTAGGTATTTGGATGCCGATCATCGAATCTCGGACATGTAATATATCATGAGACAAAGGGATTTAATTATGATGTTAAAGGTTCACACGATCATAAGAGTCATCGTTGAATATGTGGGAGTCAGTATGGATCTCCAGGTCCCGCTGCTGATTATTGATCGGAGAGGGGTCTCGATCATGTCTGCATTATTAGCGAACCATAGGGTGACACACTTAAGGGATACCGACACCATTTAGGAGCAAATATGTTTCAGATAAAGATTAAGAAAGCACTGGAATCATTTCGATGAAAACCGGAATTGTTTTGGGTGAAATTGCAGAAACTGGTTCTGCATGTGATATTGAAATGTTGCAGGGGGTTTTATGTAAACGTTTGTTAATTAATGTAACTGACAAAATTCTGAATAAAATAAATAAAATAGTTTTATTTAATGAGAGCTTGCATTAAATTTGGTGGAAATTTAATGCATGTGAGTGGAAGTGTGAGTGGAGGCTTATTTATGTGAGTGGAGCATCCACCACATGAATGATGGAAGAGGTGGGGGAACCACCATGGCTGCCATGCCATGGCCCTTGGTTGCCCCCCTCTTCCCTATAAAAGGCCCCCCTCTCCTCCTCACAACACACACCTTCTCGTGAAGGATCTCTCTCCCCCTCTAGTTATTCCCCATGGTCTCGGATTAGCTAGATACATGTTCCCGGTGGCTTTATCTGGAAAGGAGTTGCTGCTTCCACTGCTTTGCTGGAGCGAGGGACGGAGGTTGTCAGGGTACCGGACGTGTGTGCGATCACGGATGCACCACTGCTTTGCGGTGCTAGACTTGGTGGTGCTGGACTTGCTGGAGCTGGATCTGATGGACGTGCTAGAGCCGGACCTGCTAGACTTCATCACGATCTTGAGATCAGCGAGTGTACGACTACATCATCCACGAGTTCCAACTCATTAACAAAGCTTTGTTGTCTTCGAGGGTCAGTTCTCTATGGATGTATATCCACCCGTTGCTTGTATCTAGTAGATAGATCTTGGCGTATAGTTCCCATCGTAGGAATTTTTTTGTTTTCTATGTTGCAAACCCAACATACACCCCACTTGGGTGCATATCTAAGGATCCTATTTATCCAATAGATCATTTCTTATTGAATGGATAAAATTAGATACAAAGCAGATTTGCTTTATGAATCACCAACTGATACATTGCAAATGTATCTATAATTTTTGATGTTTCATGCTTGGTTTTATCTACTTTCTTGTGTTTTGTCCACACTTTGGAGTACTTTTCATATGATCTCTTGGACTAACCTATTAACAACAGCCACAGTGCCAGCTCCCTGTTTTCTGCTGTTTTTGGTTCCAGGAAAGTCAGAAAATGAATATTCTCGGAATTGGACGGGACAAAAGCCAAAGTGCCTATTTTTCCGGGAGACATCTGATGCCAGAATATGAGACGAAGAAGAGCTGGGGGCCGGCCACACCACCTGGCTGCACGGCCAGGCCTGGCCCATGCCAGGGGGTGGTCTGGCCAACTCCAGCACCCCCTCGGCCTCTCCTTCCGCCTATATATTGCCCTCGGGACCAAAACCCTAAGGACCCGATCAAAAATCCATGAAAGAGTCTATAGCCGCCGTCATCTCCATCCCTAGATCGGGAGGGATCTGAAGCTCTTCCCGGCACACTGCCGGAGATGGGAATTCACCCTGGAGGCCTTCATCATCATCATTCAAGCCTCCGGTGTGATGCGTGAGTAGTTCATCTCTGGACTACGGGTCCATGTAGTAGCTAGATGGCTGGTTCTCCTCCTTTGTGCTTTCATGTCTAGATCTTGTGAGCTCTGTTCATGATCAAGATCATCTATTTGTAATTCTGCGTGTTGTGTTTATGGGGATCCGATGGATATTGAGATGCTATTTCAGATTGATTATTAATTCTACCATGTCTTTGTTATTTGTGATCTTGCATGCTTTCCGTTGTTAGTAGATATCTTGGCCAAGTAGATGCTAGCAACTCCAAGAGTTAGTATTTATGCTCGATAGTGGGTTCATGCCTCTGGTAATCCGGGGAAGTGACAAAAATCTCTAAGGTACTAGATGTGCTGCTGCTACTAGGGAGAAAACAACAATCCTTTGTTCATAGAACAATCGTATTGTTTACTTTACACGCAATTCGTAAAGCAATAATCTGTTGCTTGCAACTTAATACTGGAGGGGGTTCGGATGATAACTTGAAGGTGGATTATTAGTCATAGATGAAGTTGGATGGCGGTCTATGTATAATGTTGTAATGCCCAATCAAGTTCCAAAGGAGTCAAGATGATTAGTATATGCATGTATTGCTTTCTCGATGTTTGTCAATTGCCCTGCTGTAATTTGTTTACCCAGCATGTTATCTATCTTAAGGAGAGCCACCTCTAGTGAACTATGGACCCCGGTCCTTTCTTTTACATATAATCTATAAACTGTTTACTGCTTTGTGTTTAATTTCTGCAAACTATTACTTCCTTCCATTCGATACGTTTAATCCTTTGTTTTCAGCAAAACCGGTGAGATTGACAACCTCATTGCAAGTTGGGGGCAAAGTTCTGTGGTTGTGTTGTGCAGGTCTCCACGTTGCTGCTGGCACCGGTAGTGCGCCCTGCCAACGTTCGGCTAGCTACACCTTTGGGGTGTTTCCTTGCTCCTACTGGATTGATAACCTTGGTTTCTTACTGAGGGAAAACTTGTTGCTGTGCTTATCATACCTTCCTCTTGGGGTTCCCCAATGAGATCAATATATTTGGGACATCAACAACTTTTTCTGGCGCTGTTGCCGGGGAGTCAAGGACATCTTCACAAGGGGAGTCCCTCATAACCAATCCCTTTACTTTGTTATTTTTTTGCTTAGTTTCTTTTTGCTTTGTTTGCTTGTTTTGTTATCAAAAACACACAAAAAATAGTTTTACGAGTTTGCTTCTTTATTCATAAACACAAAAAAATTAGTTCCTATCTTAAGTTGCCTTTATGTCTAGCCTTGCTCCAATCACTATGTCACCCGAGGAAATGATTTTCAGTTTTAAACAAGGAATTGAGGAAAGCTTCAAGGAAGCTTGGTCAAGAATCTCTGATCTACATGAAAAAACTAAGCCTAAAATGACTCAAATCTTGTTCGTTAGCATTTTTTACCTTGGAATTGCTCTTTGCTATAGATATGCTTTAGATGTTGTTGTGGGAGGAGATTTCCTCCAATGTAATGAGGATGATGCTATTAATGCTATAAAGAAATTGATCCTTACTTACAACTTGCCTAGCAAAACTGATATTTCTTTCGCAAGCATACTTGCTAGATTAAACACTCTTGAGACCCGCACTACTAGCTTAAAAGATTGCTATAATACGCTTAGGGAGCATCATAATTATGTTCCAATAAATTTTGAACCATCAAAGTGGCTCCCCACGGTGAAGATTGATATAAATAATGAAACTTTTCAAGCTCGTTGTGATATCATGTCTGAATTTTGCCTTATGCCCAAAGATATTTATGAAACTTTGAATCTTTGGGGGCTTACTGAAGGAGGAAAAGAAATATCTCTTGCTAATAATGCTACCATATTACCTATTGGAATAGCTGAAGGAGTGTTTACAAAATCCTTGGGAAAATGATTTCTACTGATTATCTTGTTATTGAATGTGCAGGAAAAGGACAAATTACACTTGGAAGGTCCCTATTAGAACTTATTGGAGCAATAATAGATGTGGGAAAGGGGACCATGCACCTTTCTTCTCCACCAAACAAACATATTTTCCCCAAGGTTAAGAATAAAAGTAAGAGAGGTAAGGGCAAGAAATTTGGTTTTAATGCTTCTTCATTTGAGAACACTTGATTCTTTTTCTTGCTTCTTATGCCTAACTTAAAGGCGTTAAAGAAACGTACTTATTGGGAGATAACCCAAAAGTTTTAGATGAGACTTGGAAGTTATTACTTCAGTAATAACCGCTCCTTATCCTTTTTATTTGCTTTTTGTGCCAAGAGTAACCTCTAATGAGAGAGAAGTAATGATTGGGAAAGTTGTTGTCCCGAAACAGATTTATGTGTTTCACCGTAAAAATTCATGTAAAATTTCTGAACGTCTTTTTGAGGCGTGAATTTTTGTTCCTCTGCCCCAGGTTGTTATCTAACTTTCGTTAGTTCAGCACTTGTTGATTTGAGCAACATAAGGTCTTCGAAAAAATTTGTCTTTACCTACTGGTCTGTTTTGACAGATTTCTGCCATTTTCTGCATTTGCTTCTTGTTGATTCCTTTTTGAGTTCTTTTGGGGAATTGAGCTTTTTGAGGGAAGTAATTCAGTAGCTAGTGTTCTAATGGAAGTTTATTTGGTGTTAGAACTTAACCTTAAGACTTATTATCTTGAGTGCACTAATGTTGCTAATAAAGATTGTGTGAAGTTTTGTATGAAGGAAAAATTTCAGGTGTATGGAAGGAATGAGTAATGAGATGAAAGATGGACTAAAGCTAAAGCTTTGGGATGCCATGTGTGTCACCCCAAGAAATATCCAAGAACTACAAGAGTCAAAGCTTGGGGATTCCCAAGTCATCCCCCTCTTCATCAATAAAAATCCCAGGTTTCTTCCAAACGCTTCATTTTTATTGTTTCATGCACAGTTGTGTTGTTCTTGGAGCGTCTTCTTTTTTGTTTTCGTTTTGGTTTTTTGTTTGCTTGGTTTTCTTAGTTTTCTGAATAAATTGGCTGTACCCCCTCTTTCATACATTGGTTTTCAAATAGTTTGGTTTGGAAAAGATTACGAAAGTTCATGCTTAAGTGGTAAAAAAAGCTTGTTTTTGACTGTGGCCTATGCTTTGTCATGCCATGCTTGATATTGTTTTGGCTTTATGCTTAGTATTATTTGCTGTATCATGACTTGTTATAAACAATTGAGATTGCTTAATGTGCCTTGGATGAATCATGCGTTGTTTTAGCATATTAAAGCATAGTATAGTGGTATTCTCCTTTGATGCTTTATTTGGGTTGACTTGGCACATGCTCACACCATGTTATGACTATCTCAAGTCACCATAGCCTTTATGATCCTTTAGTTTTCAACTTGTAGTATCACTTTATGGTTTGAACAATGATGTTTTGTCGCTCTGCATGATTATGGCCATTATTGCTCTCTTAGTTTGTCACTCCCGGTCTTTTGCTAGCCTCCACAACCAAGTATGAGTTCCACTCATGCATCCAACTCCCTAAACCAAGTTATTCCAAAGAGTTCACCATACCTACCTACTAGCTTATGCCATTCCAAGTATATTCATGTTTTTGTTTACCTTCCAAATTAAACTTGTTATGATAAAACTAGTGACTAAAGCTCTCACGAACTTGATGGCACACTTTACGTTTCTTGCCCTTAATAAACTGGAACCATTGTGTCGTCTATGTTGTATATGCTTGCACTTATTTGTTGGGGATTAGCAGAACCATGCTGTCATGGGGAACGCTTTCAACATTGCACTTGGTACTTGTACCTAGTTGATATCATGCTCTTTTGTCTATGGATGTCGTCGGTGTGAAATGAAAGGGGAGCTTGTGAGTCCATGGAGTTATGTATATGTGTTAGAGAAACGCCTGGGCCGCTGGTCTAATCCATGCTGACATGGTGGAAACCTGCAGCGTAACCATAATGAGTTGTCTATGAAGCATTCTTCTTATAAAAAAGAGTCCTATATTGAGAAAAAAAGAGAAAAGAAAAAAAAGAGATTATGAAAAGCGAAAAGAGAGAAAAAGCACCATATTCCCATGGTAAATAAGAAGATTGTTGAGATGCTCGTTGTCTGCTTGCCTTGTCATTTTGATATGGGGATTCTTCCGTATCATCAGGCAAGGGGTACCCCATTGGCGGTTCTCTATGATACACATGTACTTACGATGACAAGAACTTACCGGTGACTAAACTTGAGTAGCATGAGGAGCGGCCCTCGTATTCAAGGGACATGAGATTCTAGCTTATACTTTGTCAAGCATGTACACCATAGTTTGTTCACTTTAACCTTAATCACTTCAAGATGCTTATGATAGGGGCAATGAGAGCTGAAAGCTATAAGTACCATAATTTTTGGAAGCTCTTTATGAAACTTGAATCTCTGCTTCCTTCTATGAAGGCTTTTCTTCCACCATTATATTGAGTCTCCACCTTCTACCTTTATGCACCTACTTTGAGAGCATAGTGGCCATTCTTAGTTCTATGTGCATTGTTCCAAGACTAGTTGATTGATGCATAACTTCATATTGCTTGTTTTAAACTATTTGTATCTAGTCACTCTTATGAACTTTGAAGGTGTCCTATGCATTTATATTTGCTACTCTATGAGGGACAAGCTGAATACTATTATGCTATGTTTTCTTTATGTGAAACAAAAAAACATCTTGAAAAGCATTGTTATTTATGAATCTTTTGTTTGTGCCTTTTCATGTTGCATCATAGTTTCTTTGTCTTATTGCTAGAACTTTGTCTTTCATGTTATGATTGAAGTACTATGATCCCAGCTTTGAATGTTTTACAAATACTTTGATCAAGTCTTTGATGGTGCATGTCACCTCAAAAATTATTCTTTCTTTTTATCACTTACCTACTCGAGGACGAGCAGGAGTTAAGCTTGGGGATGTTGATAGATTGCAAATGTATCTATAATTTTTGATGTTCCATGCTTGGTTTTATCTACTTTCTTGTGTTTTGTCCACACTTTGGAGTAATTTTCATATGATTTCTTGGACTAACCTATTAACAAGAGCCACAGTGCCAGCTGCCTGTTTTCTTGTGTTTTTGGTTCCAGGAAAGTCAGAAAATGAATATTCTCGGAAATGGACAGGACAAAAGCCAAAGTGCCTATTTTTCCGAAAGACATCTGATGCCAGAATACAAGACGGAGAAGATCTGGGGGCCGGCCACACCACCTGGCCGCGCGGCCAGGCCTGGCCCGCGCCAAGGGGTGGTCTGGCCGACCCCAGCACCCCCTCGGCCTCTTCTTCTGCCTATATATTGCCCTCGGGACCAAAACCCTAAGGACCCGATCAAAAATCCACAAAAGAGACGGTAGCCGCCGTTATCTCCATCCCTAGATCGGGAAGGATCTGAAGCTCTTCCTGGCACCCTGCCGGAGAGGGGAATTCACCCTAGAGGCCTTCTTCATCATCATGCAAGCCTCCAGTGTGATGCATGAGTAGTTCATCTCTGGACTACGGGTCCATGTAGTATCTAGATGGCTGGTTCTCCTCCTTTGTGCTTTCATGTCTAGATCTTGTGATATCCGTTCATGATCAAGATCATCTATTTGTAATTCTGCGTGTTGTGTTTGCGGGGATCCGATGGATATTGAGATGCTATTTCAGATTGAGTATTGATTCTATAATGTCTTTGTTATTTGTGATCTTGCATGCTTTTCGTTGTTAGTAGCTATCTTGGCCAAGTAGATGCTAGCAACTCCAAGAGTTAGTATTTATGCTCGATAGTGGGTTCATGCCTCCGTAACTGGGAAGTGATGTAAATCTCTAAGGTACTAGATGTGTTGTTGCTAATAGGGAGAAAACAATAATCCTTTGTTCATAGAACAATCGTATTGTTTACTTTACACGCAAATTAAAGCAATAACTGCTGTTGCTTGCAACTTAATCGGAGGGGTTCGGATGATAACCTGAAGGTGGATTATTAGTCATAGATGAAGTTGGATGGCGGTCTATGTATAATGTTGTAATGCCCAATCAAGTTTCAAAGGAGTCAAGATGATTAGTATATGCATGTATTGCTTTCTCGATGTTTGTCAATTGCGCCACTTTAATTTGTTTACCCAGCATGTTATCTATCTTAAGTAGAGCCACATCTAGTGAACTATGGACCCCGGTCCTTTCTTTTACATACAATCTATAAACTGTTTACTGCTTTGTGTTTACTTTCTACGAACTATTACTTCCTTCCATTCGATACGTTTAATCCTTTGTTTTCAGCAAAACCGGTGAGATTGACAACCTCATCGCAAGTTGGGGGCAAAGTTTTGTGGTTGTGTTGGGCAGGTCTCCACGTTGTCGCCGCACCGTAGTGCGCTCGCCAACGTTCAGCTAGCTACACCTTTGGGGTGTTTCCTTGCTCCTACTGGATTGATAACCTTGGTTTCTTACTGAGGGAAAACTTGCTGCTGTGCTCATCATACCTTCCTCTTGGGGTTCCCCAACGAGCTCGATATATTTGGGCCATCACCAACCTGTTTAATACTTGGTGTGGAGATGTGCTTGCTGCCTTGTCTTAGCCTTTTGGAGTTGCTACTCCATCTTGTCCTTGCTCTGCACTCCCTAATCCACTCCCATCTAGGTCACCTTCTTATTGATGATCTGGTTGGTTTATCTTTTGTGGATCTGCCAAGATCTAAGGTGATGTTGGCTATGTTCTTGATGGCTTGTGATGATGTGAGACTAAGGTAAAAGCTAGCAGTTGTGTTGCGGCTGTTTGACCTCTTTTATGTGTATTGGGCTGCTGCTGCTGTGTTAACAACACACAACATGCATGCAGTGACCAAGATGCTTACCAATAGGCTCCACTGGACTCAAGTTTCAATGTCTAAGATATTTGACTGTGGATTGGTTCAGATGGCAGTTGATATTATCCTCAGATTTGTTGTTTTCCTCTGCTGAAATGGTGAAACTTGCCCCAGGCCAAGGATGTTGTACTGAGGCCAAAGTGTTGATAAGAATAGATTTACATTTAATGGTTTTTTGTCCCTTCCTTAATTTAACTTGCTCAATCAGGATTGGAAAACAGTGCACTACACTATTTGAAACTAAGAGCAATCTAACACTAAGCCCTTCTTTGTTTATTTCCTTTTCTGTCTTTGTTTGCAGGTACAAGACAAGTGAAGAATAAGAAGATTAGACTAGGTTTAGTTTAGGACTAGTCTGTTAACTTTCATTTGTAATCCTTTTCTTTTCCTCTTTTGTAAGAACAATGTAATATGTGTTTATTATAAATAAAGCTTTTATTTCCTTGAAATTTGTCTCTACAATGTTCTTTCTTCATAAATATTTGTATTTATTTGTTACTTGTTGAAAAAGGAAAGAAATAAGAAATACTATTTGAGTTATACATTTGTATTGATCTTAATGTCTATTATTGTTTTCTAATTGTTAAACTTTCAACAATAATAACTAAATTCTTTTTGGAAATCAAATAAACACTAGTTATTTCTAATTTTCAAATCTTTTCAAAATACTTAAAATTTCAAATATGAAGTCAAATCATTCACCCAAATTCATAATAATTTCTAAGGATCATGTCAGAATTCATAGCAAACACTCTTGAGAGCTAAACCCTAACTCAAAGTAGTGAAAGAAACTCTGATCGCCCTAGGGTTTTGTTTGGTGAAAAATTTACCCCAATTTTACAGGTGAATGCATGCACATGCACAAATTTCTATTTCTACCCTTTATTGGTTCCTAAACGCTGGGATGTTACACAGGTTATCATGGCCCATGTGGACATCATGATGGCCGTGAGTAGTACGTGGTGGAGGCGGTATGGCTATCCTCTTGGCGGTTGGCCGCACTCGGATTTGGAGGCGAGGTCCTTTTGGATAGGGTGAAAACCTGCTCGTGAAGGGTTCGCAGCATAGAAAACAAAAAAAATTCCTACGATGAGAACTATACGCCAAGATCTATCTACTAGATACAAGCAACGGGTGGATATATATCCATGGAGAACTTACCCTCGAAGACAACAAAGTTTTGTTAACGAGTAGGAACTCGTGGATGATGTAGTCGTACGCTTGCCGATCTTAAGATCATGTGGAAGCCCTAGCGTCGCAAACCAGCAGCACATCCGCACTCGCACACACGTTTAGGCCACCGAACAGCCTCCGCCTCCTCGCTTTAGCGATGCAGCGAAAGCAGCAACTCCTTCCAGATGAAATGTCACCGGGAACATGTATCTCGCTAATCTGAGACCATGGGGAAATAATTCTAGAGGGGGAGAGAGATCCTTCACGAGAAGGTGTGAGGAAGAAGGGTGAGAGGGGTGGCCTTTTATAGGAGGAGGGGGGTGCTCCTCCCCATGGTCGGCGCCTCATGGGGGGTGACCCCTCACCTCCCCCATTCATGTGGTGGTAACTCCCTCCACATTAAAATGCCCCTTCATATTCTGTTTTAAAGTCTCCACTTTAAATGCATTAAATTTCTCCAAATTTAATGCTCTCTCATTTAATAAAACTCTTTTATTAAATTTATTCAGAATTTTGTTAATTAGTTTAATTAACAAACATTCACATAAAACCCCCTCCAACATTTTCATATTACATGCAGAACCAATTTCTACAATTTCACCCGAAACAGTTTCGGTGTCTATTGAAATAATTCTAGCGCTTTGCAATTCATTCTTCTGAAACACATTTGCTCCAAATGGTGTTGGTGTCCCTTAAGTGTGTCACCCTACGGTTCGTGAATAATGCAGACATGATCGAGACCCCTCTCAGATCAATAATCAGAAGCGGGACCTGGAGATCCATACTAACTCCTACACATTCTACGATGACTTCTGTGATTGTGAGAACCTTTAACATTAGTAACTAAATCCCTTTGTCTCGCGATATATTACATGTCCGAGATTCGATCATCGGTATCTCCATACCTAGTTTGATCTCGTTACCGATATGTACTCTTTTCTCGTTCCCGTGATATAACATTCTAGTGATCTTATCACTTGCTTACAAGCTAACCAATATGATATCATCGAGAAGGCCTAGAGAATATCTATCCGTCATCGGGATGGACAAATCCCACTCTTGATCCATGAGCTTCTACATAACACTTTCGTAGCACTGAACCCACCTTTATAATCACCCTTTCATGGTGTGACGTTTGATATTATCAAGATACTCTTCCAGTATTAGTGATTAACATGATCTCATGGTCTAAGGACTAGGATTACTTTGTTAGATGTTATAGCAATATAAACACAATGACTTTGATCTTAATGCTATACTTCGGATGATTGTTCATCACATATTCCACTAATGTTGTGACCTCGTTATTAACAACATCCAATATCCATGATCAGGAAACCTTGATCATCTTGTTAATCAACGAGCTAGTTTATAAGAGAGGCATAACTAGGAATTTTCCTTTTGTTTATCAAACACACATGTATTAACGCTTCCAAATTAATACAATTATAGCATGTAAAATAAACATCTATCATATACTTGGAATATGTATAATAACAACTTTATTATTGCCTCTTAGGGCATATTCCCTTCAGCTCGGTGTGTCCAAGGCTGGCGATTGCGAAATCATGGGCGTCGTTCCCTTCATGAAAGGTGCCAATGCGGCTTTCCCCTCATTCTCCCCTAAGCTCCGGGTGAAAACCCATGATCCATATGGATTGGGCGGCGACATAACTTTGGTTTCGTTTCCATCTTGAAGGCGTCATCTTGGAGTCCATGATATGCTTCTCTTTGTGTGGTAATTGTTGGCGATGATGTTACCATTCAAAGGAGACGGAGTTTGGTAAGGTGTTGTGCACTTCTTGGCGGGTGCATCTTTTGTTCTAGTCTAATATCTAGGAGTATTCGGCATGCCACGGCCGCATGTCTGGTTGGCCATGGATTGTGGTCTCTTTTGGCGACAAAATTTGAAGATGAGGCGGAGCTGCATTGTTTTTTAAACAGAAACGGCCCCGAGAGGCCTATAAGCTACCATAAATCATAGGTGGGTACAAGTTTGTGTTCAAGCCCTTCACGTCTATTGCATAGATAACCCTAAAGGAAGAAAGGGCCTGAACATTTATTAAAAAGACCTAGTAGAAGAAACAAGAAAAGCAATCAAGTCCATCTTCTTTGCCGTCTTGTCCACCACAGGTGGGTCTCAATCGCCGGTCTCCTCTTTGTTGTCGGGGACAAACCACTTGACAAGGAGGGAACTCCGGCAAGAGACACCGAGAAGGGCCTTCGAAGGAGGTTGAAACCCAAGGTCGCCATTCGACCAGAAAAGGCAGCGGCCTAGCAGCATCACCGCTGCCATCAGACCACTACGAGAGAACACCAGACGCAGCCTTCAGCGCAGGACGAGCAAGCCAACACCGCCTCACCTCTATCTTGCCTCCACCACCTTGATGGCTTGGACGAAACTGTGAGGAAGGCGTCGATCTGCACCACCGCATCGAACAAAAGCCCACCCCTAGAGGAGAGGGTAACAACCACCGAGAAGAAGAAGGGGAACGTGTCCTCCCACTCCACCCTCCCTCGCCGCCAAGGCCGGCCAAGAGGGAGATGAGCACACACTCGAGAAGATCGTCGTGCTACCCTCCTCGCCACCAAGGCCAACCAGGAGCACCGCCGTGACTGCACCTCCACCTTCACAGTGGACAACGTCGGCTTTATTAAAGGAGAAGGCCTTTACCTCCACCTCTGCCGCATCTGGCTCCGACCACCGAAGCGCCGCCACGAAGGACAAGAAGAGCAAGCATATCAGGATCCAGCCGGACGGATCTCAAAACTTCTCCTCGGCAAGATGCCAAACTACGTCATGCGGCCCAAACCTACCCCTACGTGTTAAGCTGGATTCAGCGTTGTGTATATTTTCTCGTTTTTGCGTCGTTAATTCAACGCCGGGCTACGGTCTTCTGCCTAAGATATTACATGGGTATAAATTCCAAAAACTTGCTTGCTCCGATGAAAATCTGGTAAATTTTCGGAGTTCGTCTTTCGCCAGGACCAGAACCAGAACCAGGAGCAACAATCCCAGCACAACCGCGCAAAATACCTCGAAAAAGTTGTTGAAGTGTTTGAACACAGTTAGTGTATTTTCTTGTGTGCGGTAGAAGCACCATTTTAACATAGTTTTGCTGTTCGAGAGGAAAAGCCCAAGGGAAAGGAAGGTCATGGTCATAACGATGCTCCCCTGGAGAGAAATAATTGGGCCTTCTATTCAGCGTGAAGGACGGCCCAGTACGAAGTACTATCTGAATATGATGCACTGGAGAAAATCATACAACGAAGCAGTGGCGGGAGCGGGACGCCAACACCTAGATAGTACCACCTCGGAACTTTGCCCTGATAGAGACCTGCTTAAATAGCCGAATTCTCTGCAGCTAAGTACTACCTTACTTGAACAGGATCTGTTCTATAAGAATCGTATTACCGCATCCTTAACTAATAAGGAGGCAAGGACTAAAACCTGGTTGATGAAGTCTGACTTTTGGGCCAGAGCGTGATTAACGGCTAGATGTTGCCAGTTGGTCTTCATCTATGGCTGTAGAGGATCGTACCTTGTTCAGCTCACATTGAAACAGGATGGCCCATAGGTTGTCTGACAGGTAACTACTTCTTTTTTATATTATTATTACTCCGTATTTTTTTTGCCAGTCTATTTGTCCAAATCCAAAGGGCAGAAACCTACTGAAGCACGACAAAAAAATTGATTTACTCCCTCCATCCCCGAAAAGGAATGTGATAATGTAGTCTTTAAGTAATAGGCAACTACACTACACAGCCACACAGATGTAAACCCAGCAATCATGGTGGCTTGTAATACGGGATGAAAAGGCAAGCAAAGCACAACTCAGAAGGTGAACAAAAAATAACCTTTTTACCAAAGCACTTTGTCAAAAGTACTACATGGAATGGAACAGACCCAAACTAGAGTTAACAGGACTACTGTCACATGGAAGCTCTCCAGAGAGAAAAAAAATGATTGTACAAGCAAAGAGCATCTGATGTAAAATTCTTGAATGGTTCCTCTTTTGACTCTGATTGCACAACATGAAGGGAGTAATAGCTTCAGCATCCGGCCTAGAGCCACAAGGCCGGTGCTTCTATGACATGGTGGTTGAGCTCCCGCATGCTTAAAGAGAAAGGGCATCTCCATTGTAGCGAGATCGGCCATTACATCATCGACTACCATGCTTTACTCTTTGCCAAAGTCTGCACTGTAGTGGGCGCTGGATTCAAGCTTCTTAGCGTCGTTCAGCTTCCTGACAGCCTGAGACACAAAAAACTTGAGTGTCAGTTCCCGAGTACCCAGCATGTTAAGATACTGATTGTTCGACTTTAACAGAGTGTAAGACAGCACACCTTCATGAAGTCCTCGTGGACTACGTAGTCCCGCTCTGCACGAATCGCAGACATGCCAGCTTCGGTGCAGACATTGCGAAGATCAGCCCCATTGAAGCCCTGAAGGCATATGAGATTTCAGAATTTGAGCAATGTAACACCAACTTACATGTGATAAAAATGTTAGATAAGATATGCTCACTTCAGCCAGTTTCACAACTGCTTCATAATCTATTTCCCCATGCTTAGCGATGCCAGCTGCATGGATTTTAAGAACTTCTGTTCTCGACTGCTCGTTCGGTAGCGGAATCTCAATCTTTCTGTCGAGACGTCCAGGGCGCAGGAGTGCAGGGTCAAGAACATCAGGTCGGTTTGTTGCCATGATCATCTTCACCTGTTTAAGCAAAAATATCAGTTAGAAAAAAGGAGTAAAAAAAATGTTATGCCAATCAAGAGCAAGAAAAGCCATACAAGCAAAACATGAACAATAAATTTAATCTCTCAAGCTGCCATTGCTTAATAATACTAAACAACTAAACAGATAGTCTGATCTTTTACAAGTGATGTTACAATTGCAGATCACATGCCGATGGCCTCACTGTCACTGGTATCATTTTACCAAAGAAAACTAGTGCATATCACACACACATTCAGGCAACTAGATTAATTCAACAAAATGCACCGCATTTGCATATGGCATGAAGATACCTAGAAAATTTTAAATAACCAACTTGATGATAATTAAGTTTACCTTGCCAAGCTCATCAAAACCATCTAATTGATTAAGAAGCTCCATCAGTGTCCGCTGGATCTCACGATCGGCACTGGTTCCCTCACTAAATCTCCGCCCACCAATTGCATCGATTTCATCCATGAAGATAATGCATGGCTAGAAATAACAATTTGAAGAAAATGATAAAAAAGAGCAGTGTTATTAAACTAAATGGTGATGTAAGTTAAAAGATCTAAGAAATGCATTTCTACTGTCTCTACAGCAACTCAAACGTAAAGGCATCAGTCTCCAGTGATTTCTTCTTCTCGTGCTAAACTGATGTTGAGATCTATAGCTTAAAATTTGCTAGTGTGTGGATAGGAATATGATTAGATGACACAACAACATCTGGGTCAAATGAACTATTATTAAGACACAGGTTGCATCTCTGCAGGTAAGTAACAGTAGATGCATAAGCATTTGCATCTATGCATGTTTTCCAGATAAGGGAAATAAAGTTTAGACCAATTAGTTTTGCAAAAGGAAAAAAAAGAGCCACGGCAGGACTTACTTGGTGATCCCGTGCATAGCCAAACATTTCTCTGATCAAACGAGCGCTTTCTCCGATGTATTTGTCGATTATAGCACTTGACACAATCTGGTATTTAGGACAGATGTCAGTGTTACTCGTGTGCAAGAAAATACCGAGTATTAACAATCATGTGAAAACCACACCTTCAAAAAGTTAGCATCAATATTACTTGCGATAGCCCTCGCTAATAGTGTCTTCCCAGTTCCTGGTGGGCCATAGAGTAGAACACCCTAAAAAAGTAGAACCAACATACACTGACTCCCAATATCACAACATGTATAGCTTTGCTTTTTCAACTTGTATGAATAAAATAAAACATAGACAGTATTTTTTGGTTAATCACCTTGGGAGGCTTGATTCCAACCCTAAGAAACAATTCCGGGTTCATTAAAGGCAGCTCGATTGATTCCCTGAGCTCTCTGATTTGATCAGATAAGCCTCCTACAGCAGAGTAACTGACATTGCCTGGATCTTCGTGTAGCATGTTATACACCACAGGGTCCACCTGAAGGAATAAGGTCAATTTGCATTCCACATCACCAAAATCCAGTTTTAAATATAGAAATTGTACCCTAGAATAAACAGCTAACAAATAATGCAGTAACAGAAGAATTAAAGTGATCAGCACAACTAGTTATACCTCCCTTGGTAGAGTCCGCATGATTGTTAATGTTGTCATGTCCAGCACAACACGAGTTCCAGAAGTTAATTTCTCCTTGTCCACTTTACTCCGGCAACCAACGACATATCTTGGACCACTGCTAGCCTTGACAATAACTTGAAGAAATAGGTGTTTCAGCTTTAAGTTGTTATTAATACAGAAAACAAAAACTTACATATAGCAGTTTCATGCAGATATGCAAGATAAAATTGATCAAGTTGGTTCTTTTATCATGCTGCAAGCAAAACAGAGTATACGGAGACCCTCTCCCATGAAGGATTGAGGGCCTTCATAAATTTGCACATGTCAAAAACATTCCACTAAAATTTGTGGTACTCGTACTTGTTAGTTCATGTACACAAGCCAAAACTTGTGAAAATATATCATCTTGTGCTAAAAAACAGAATATAAGCATGTGACGTAACTTGTTTTCTTTTATTTTGTTGCATTGATCAAATTATTTTCACGACTTTCCGTATATTTACTTGAACCATGATTTTGGGGAATTCTTGTAATAATGGCCCTCGAATGAGAGGGCCATCATATTTAACTTTTCAGGGCAAGTGTCCATTCAAAAGTTTATGTACGAGTATGCACATCAAAAAATAAATGAAAGACACTTCACTCACAGCGTTCAGTGTCAAGAGGACGAAGAACCTCTCCTATAATCTGTCCAACACTTTGTAGCGACTTCAAGTCATCTTCAGTCTTTGCAAAGTCCTTCTTAGCATTCTTAAGGTTTTCTCGCACTGCATTGTAGATGAACCATGTGTCAAACGAAAAGTCAAAGGAAAATAGTATTTCTTTAGCATATAGATGCATGTATATCGCATTAGTCTCATCCAGTATGTATAACAACCTAGAAAACCTAAACGCTGGGGCTGCTAACAGACCACCAAGAATTGTAAGGTAAGCTAAACTTGCAAAAGTGCATGGGTTCAATGAAGGTATACCCCCTCCCCCCAACTGAAACAGCTTGCTAATTACCCCAGTTAGCTGAAATTTCTGTAAATCTGAATCGCCTGAAAGTACACATTACTTAGCCTAAACTTGCAGTACTCGACAAACTCTCTCTTTATAAAAGTACAATAGAAGATATGTAAATGCAATTTTAGTTTGGATGTTATGTACGGAATGTAATGGGGATGAGGATGTTGATCCAGAAGCTTGCAAAGGTGACTACGATTAGGAAATTTTAGATAACCTATCAATATGCATTCTCATATGTCATACTAAAATAATAACCACCAAAGTATGCCCAACCCAAGCAAATCTCAAAAAAAGGTCACTGAAGAACAAATGAACAAAACAACTTGAGTCCACAAGTAGCAGTTCTAACTAGAAATGCCACCTAAATAACAACACAGTGACGTAAATTAATGCTTAGGTGACATTTTTTTGGGTAGAAATGTTTATGTGACTTTAATTCTAGAACATCGGAAAAAGGAACTTCACAAATCTACTGAATGGCCGCCAATTATTCCGCATCAGGCAATCAGGGAAGAGCAGAAGATGTAAATTTTCCAAGGAGTCGACTAACCCGACAAAAACAAAACCCTAAGTCTCACACATCGCACTTGCTGGCCGAACTTCAGATCCACATCAAGCAAATCAGTTCTCACACCACCGGACTTGCGTCGGACACGAAATCTACTCTGTAGAGAGAGCGCAGACCAAGGCTCTACACCGCCAAGGCCCGATCTAGCACCGGAACGCATCTGTAATTCGAGCGGACTGGGGATGGAAGGGGGGCCGGGAGGCCTTACCAGTTCCGACGCGCGATTCGAGCTCCCTACAGTTGAGCAGTTTCTTCCGGTAGTCCGAGACGGCGGTGCGGCGACGAGCGGCGGCGGCGTCCTCTCCGTCGGCCATCACTCCGATCTGTGCCCTGGACTTTGCTTCTGTCGCAAGAAGGGAACAGAGCTTCACAGAGCTCCCACTGGCTGGTTGCGTAAAACTATCCGCTTGACCTGTATTAGTTGTCTGCAATAGCTTTCTGGGACCGAATACGTAAACATTATTGTTTGGAAGCGTAATATTTCATTGATTTCGAAAAAGATGCGTAATATTGCATTCCGTATGATTGATCCGTAGATACTGATTATCTTCCCAAGACGGTTTCTCATTTTATAATTTTAGAAGTCGCAGAAGATTTGCGTGTCTATTTATATAGACAGAGAGAGTTTAGTTATAAGCTCATCCACGTTTGCTCAATGATACATCACCTATCTAAAATCTAAGAGCATCTCCAACAGCAGTAGCATACGGTGTCCGTGCAAAATAAATCGCTGATTTGCAGTGTCGGCGTGTTGAAGACCGAAAAGCTTAGTTAATATTCGAGAGAACGTGGTTGATGTAGTCGTACCGACCTGAAGGTCTTTCTAAACTCGGACGCCTCCACGGGCTCCAGCTCCATCGACTCCAATGACTTTGATGGCTCGAATGACTCGAGCGCCTCGTAGGGGGTCACACACATACGGTGTTTGACACGACTCCCGGACCCTGATCCAGTAGAGGTTGCGGAAATAGATCTCCTGGATCCGGAATACCCGTAGCGCGACGGTGCTCCACGGTGAAGAACATTCTCATTCGCACAACTCTAACAGTGGGGCCGCGCTCATAAGAGAGAGGGGAGAGGGAAGGGCACTTGGAGGTGGAAGACTCAAAGCTTGGGATTAGTTGGAGCCATGTGGGACTAAAGGAGAGGAGGAGGTGGGAAGCCACCTTGGCCGGCCGGCCAAGTCCCTCTTTAGGCCCCACGTGGGCACCAAGGGCCCATGCAGCCACTCCTCCTTTCTCCCCTTTGGGTGTCCTCCCTCTTGGGCCTTTTCCCTTTAGGGAATTGGCCCATTAGGCATGGGTTGCACACTAAATCATATTTAAATCATTAAATAAATATAAATAAATATATAATTCAATAATTAACATATATTTACATATTATTTAATTCTTGTTGCACCGGAACTCCTTTCGAACATCTGCCGGATTTTTCCAGAACCCTTCTGGTTTTCCCTTCTCTTTTCTTCGGTGATTCCTATGATACCAAAATGATCTCCGAGTGTTGTCAAACTCTTAAGTGTGCTACCCTAATAGTTCGGGAATATTCCAGATATAGTCGAGACCCCTCTTGGACCAATGATCATCAGTGGGACCTGGATGCCCATAATGACCCCCGTGCATTCCACGAGAATCTTTATCGTTGAACCATTAAACATAGAGTCCTATTCCCTTTGTTAATTTGATATTTTACTTGTCCGAGATCTGATCAATGACATTGCCATATTGACATGGGTATACCCTATAGGTACTCGAGTTTGGTATATACGGCCTAGATACGGCTAAAGCCCACGACATTGCCAAGGCTTAGTGGAGAATTCGAGTGGCCCACGGACTCTCGATTGCTTGTGAGACAAGAAGAAGTTTAAGATAGAAAGTTCAAAGGAAAAACCCTAATCTGTAACCGACTCGACCTGCTATCCAAGACATAGCCTATCTATATAAAGGCTAGGAGGGAGCGGCGAGGAGGACAATCAGCACCTTAGTTTCCACAACTCTCACCAGATTGCATCTGCGCGCCCCTGTAATCTTCGATTCCTCCGTTAATTCCAAGAGCAGACAAGCAGGAGTAGGGACCTCTACGAGGCCTGAACCTGGGTAAAACATGCGTCCCTGTGTGCTTGTTTGCTAGCCGATTGATGCCTCCAGCGCTCCCTCCTTCTCCAAAACCCAAGTCCATAATAATGGGCATTGACGAGTTAAACCCTCGTCAATTGGCGCCGTCTATGGGAACTGGGAGTGCTGATGTCGCGGCTTCTTCGGCCCCGTCAACCGCGATCTACAACTCCGCAACATCTGAGATTCGCCAGCTCTTCGGCGCGTTCGACTTCACCGTCCACACGTCAGCTACTCGCCCAGCTTTGGAGTCCGTGGGCGATGGAATCAGCCTGGTGATTGGGAGCTTCCGCTTCTAGGTTGGTCAACTAGGCACGCTTTGCATGCCTGACCAGCCGACGACACCCGCGATTGCTCCAGTATCGTGGTTCCCACCACCAATCGGCACCTCGGTGGCTCAACGCCTCGGGTACCGAGAGCACGCAGACGCGATAGCGATCGCGGATCCGATCTGGGTGACCTAGCCATCAAGGCGGAGCCTCACGGCTCTAGATCCGAAAGTTGCGAGCAACGGCCCCAACCACTTCATGTCAACGCGGTCATCAACGCTTGATACCGCCAATCGCGAAAATGTTGGCACCTGATCTGGCACCGGGCCACCCAACGGTGGCATACCCAACGGTGGTCCACCTAATGGCGACATACCTAATGGCAGCCCCACCAATGGTGGCAACGGCGCGCCCGTCAACAATGGAGCGGGAGGAGAACCGTCGACCATAGTGAACGAACACACTGGAGAGCGTGTAGTGATTAGGCTCAACGACAACGAGTGGGCCCGTTGTCGAGAAGCTCTACGAGACAATCCTCTACCCCTCAACTCCCCGCAAGACATGCTGATGGGCTACCATTGGCTACTGAAGGAGGAATACAGACGCCAGCTACATGCAATCGCGCAACTCGAGGCGCGTAAAAAGGCGGCGGACAAGTCAAGCCTTCGGCGAGCCGGGCTCTCCTCCCACGGAGGATCCTCCTCCAAAGGAAACGAGTACCTGGCCAACAAGAGAAGATCTCGACTGGCCCACCTCACCAAGGAGGAGCGCGTAGAAGCCGCGAAAGTCCTCGACTTCGGCTCCATGACGCTGGATACGCGGAGAAACATGCTCCCGAAGACGCCGCAAGCCGCGGTAACGGCGGCCACCATGTACCTCTTCAACAACCAGCCGCCAGCTGGAGATCCACGAGCTGTCATGCACCGATCTATGATCGCGGGCTTGGGGCTAGTCGAGGCCGCCCTCGACAAAGAGCTCGCACCAGAGCCAAAGAAAAGCAAGGCTCTGGCAAAATGCTACTCCTCGCCCTCGTCCAACGATGATAGCCACGATCTGTCTCGGCGTCGCCGCTCACGGCGGCATGATCGCGACTACGATGCACACGATGACCTCACGCAACGCAAATTCGACAAGATGTGGGCAAGAGGCGCTCGTTCGACTGACTCAGAAGAAGACGAGACTGAGCTCTGCAGCGCCAGATGCTTCAGCAGGGCCATCAGGCAGAAGCGAAAGCCTAAAGGGTTCAAACTCCCGTCGGAGAACCCAAAATTTGACGGTCTACAGGACCCGAAAATCTGGTTCGAGGACCACATCTCCTCTGTCAGACTACATGGCAGGAGTCGAAGCACGGCCGTGCCATGCCTGCAGCTACATCCCGCATGACCTCCATCCATGGTGAGAAGAGCTGGTCTACAACTTCATGTGCAATTTCAAGGGCACTTACAAAAGGACCGCATCAATCGAAGAGCTGAGAAGCTGCCAACAAAGATCGGGCGAATCGCTACGCTCGTACATCTAGAGGTGGTCCATCATTAAGAACTCCGCAGAAAACATCTCGGAGGACCACGCAATCGACACATTCAACGGCGGCGTTCGCCGTATAGAGCTCAGGGAGGAGATGGGCCGCTCGAAGCCCAAAACGATCGACCACCTGATGGAAATCGCGAATCGGTGGGCTGACGGAGAAGACTTGGTGAAGAACCGTACCTACTCCGACGACGACGACAACCTCGAGGGCAGACGCGACCGCCGAGGCAAGCGTCGGATGCGCGTCTACGACGACCGCGACAAGGTCAACATGGTCGCAGCCCGCTACGCCGATAAACGCGACGACAACCGCAACAGCGGATACCACAGTGGTGGATACCGCGACAGCGGAAAAACCATGTAGGTGTGGCAACGCCGCACTCGCGAAGAGGCACCCGCAACATCTACCGAGGACAGATTGTCCGGGCCATGCAACGTGCACTTCTACATCGACAAGCATGATGGCAAGAAGAAATCCAGCCACCTTCTCAAGGACTGCCGCGAGTTCCTCAAACTTCACGAGGGCCTGGCCCGGATGAATCGCGACGCAGTCAATAGGGGCTATGGAGCCGCCCCAGGTGCTGTGGCACATGGAGCTCCTCCACCACCGCCCGGACCACCACCACCCGCGGCCGTGCCGGTCTAGCATCACGGAGGCGAACCATACCCACAAGCCGTTGGCAACATGGGGATGATCCAAAAAGGGCGTCCCTCAAATCCAGTGTAGAAGGCCATCACTCGCCAAGTCAACTTGGCGATAAACTCTCCGCCTTCCACCACTGAGTACCTCAATGGAAGCGACTCCTGCATCACCTTCGACAGGCGTGACCACCCGCGCCAAGTTCCTCATCCAGACCACTGTCCCCTCGTACTCGAGGTGCAGATTGGGGGTTTTGACATGAGTCGCATCTTCATGGATAGCGGCAGCGGCATTAACCTCATGTTCGTGAATACCTTGCGTGCGATGAGGATCCCTCTGACGTGTTTGGAAGTTTCAGACACGATGTTTCACGACATTGTCCCAGGGAAGGGCATATATCCCCTGGGCAAAATCAACCTCGACGTCATCTTCGGCACGCCGCAAAACTTTCGGCGAGAGCGCATCGACTTTGAAGTCGTCGACTGGCCTTCACAATACCACTGCATCCTCGGACGTGTCGTGTTCGCAAGGTTCATGGCAGTGCCGCATTATGCCTACCTGCAGATGAAGATGTCAGGACCAAACGGCGTCATCACGATCAACGGAAACTTCGAGAGGTCCGACAGATGTGACAGGGAATTCAACAGAATCTCCTAGTCCTTCGGCATGTAGGAGGAACTCACAAGATTAAAAGAGTCGACAGACAACAGTCTGCCTCCCCTGAGCAGGCCAAGTTCACTCGACCTGTCCTTCGACTCGTCAGTGCACACGAAGAAAGTCCAGGTCCACCCAACGGACCCGACCAAGACGGCCCTCATCGCCAACAACTTGAGTTCCGCATAGGAACTTGCGCTCGTCGAATTCCTCCGTGATCACTGTGAGATCTTCGCCTGGTGTCCAGCGGACATGCCAGGAGTTCCTAGGGAATTCGCCGAGCACTCACTCAACGTGAATCCAGACGCAAGGCTACTCAAGTAGACAATTTGGAAACTGTCTGAACCAAGAGCAAAAGCAGTCGGAATGGAGATCAATAGACTCCTTGACGCAAAATTCATATGCGAGATCAAGGAAAGCACTTGGCTCGCTAACACAGTGCCTGTGCCCAAAAAAGACACGGATATCCTGCGGATGTGCGTGGACTTCACCTCCTTGAATAAGCACTGCCCAAAGGATCACTTCCCGCTGCCGCGAATCGACCAAATCATCGACTCCACCGTAGTATGTGAGTGTCTCTGCTTCCTCAATTCCTACTCAGGCTACAATCAGATTTGAATGAAGGAGGAGGATCAGGAGAAAGAGGCGTTTACGACGCCCTTTGGTGTGTTCTGCTACAACACGATGCCTTTCGGGCTAAAAAACGCAGGAGACACCTATCAGCGGTGCATGTAGGTTTGCCTCAAGAATCAACTTGGTCGCAACATCCAAGTCTACGTTGACAACATCGTCATCAAAACCAAGGAGGAAGCCTCGCTAATCGACGATCTACGCGAGACCTTCGCCAAGCTTGACAGCTACCGGGTCAAGCTCAATCCGGACAAATGCGCCTTCGGCGTGCCATCTGGGCAGTTACTCGGGTATATCATCTCCGCGAGAGGGATCGAAGAAAACCCGAAGAAAATAAAGGCCATACTAGCCATGGAGAAGCCGAAGAATGTAAGAGGCATCCAAGAATGGTAATTGGCGAATCGCGGCCTTCGATCGATTCATCGATCGCATGGGCGAAAAGGCATTGCCCTTCTACCAACTTCTCCGCAAAACTGACAAATTCGAGTGGACAGACGAGGGGCAAGAAGCATTCGAGGACCTCAAGCGTTTACTATCCACCTCGCCGGTACTGGTGACTCCACGCGAAAAAGAGCCGTTGTTGCTCTACATCTTCGCCACCAACCAGGTGGTCAGCACGGTGCTTGTGGTGGAACGAGCTGAAGAAAACAAGGTCCATGGGGTCCAGCGCCCAGTCTACTACCTCAGCGAGGTGCTCACACCAATAAAACAGCGGTACTCGCACTACCAGAAGCTGGCGTACGGCGTCTTCATAACAGCCAGGCGACTGCGCCACTACTTCCAGGAGCACTCAATCGTGGTGGTCAACAACGCCACGCTCGAGCATATACTCAATAACCCTGATGCCACCGGACGAGTCGCGCTTTGGGGAATCGAACTGTCTCCATGAGACATCACATACAAAAAGCGCGACGCGATCAAGTCGTAAGTCCTCCTTGATTTCCGCGTGCATTGGATGGAGAACCAGCTCCCCGACAAGCCAGATATGTCCTACCTCTGGACAATGCACTTCGACGGATCCAAACGAAAGGACGGAGCTGGTGCAGGTGTCATACTGACATCGCCCCAGGGAGACAAGCTAAAATACATTCTGCGAATGCAGTTCACTGCCTCCAACAATGAAGCTGAGTACGAGGCTCTAATCCATGGGATGCGGATGGCGAAAGCCTGCGGCGCCAAGAGGCTCATCATCTACGGTGACTCCAAACTGGTGGTTAACCAAACGATGCACGAGTGCGACGCACTGAGCGACAACATGATCGCCTATCGCGACCTCTACGACACACTCGAAGGAGACTTCAATGGTTGTGAGCTACGGCACGTAGGCCACGAAAGCAACGAAGAGGCAGACACACTCGCCAACATTGGCTCCACCTGCGTCCCCATACCACCTGGGGTATTTCTCGAGCGCATCTGCGAACGCTCCATCAAGCTAAAGGCTCCAGAGAAGAAAGCAAGCACGTCAACGGACTCGGGGGCTACGCCACCCAACGAGCCAATGACACTCAATGACCTGGAGCTTGATACAGGACTCGAAGGACCAATAAGAGTCATGATGATCGAGCCATCTTGGACACAACCCTACATTACATACCTACTCAGCAAGAGGCGCCAGGGCGACCCGGCCAGCGCGGCGGATCCAAGGCGTTTGCCCTCATCAACGGCGAACTATACAAGCGCAACATCACAAGAGTGCTCCAACGGTGCGTCTCCAACGGGGACGGAAGGGCCATCCTCCTCGACATCCATGAAGGCACCTGCGGGCACCATGCTGGCAGTCGCGCCCTCGTTGCCAAAGCTCTGCGAGCTGGATTCTACTAGCCCACGACCATGCGCGACGCCAAGGACATCGTCCAGCGCTGCAACGCTTGCCAGCGATTCGCGGACAAACCTCACGCACCTGGCACGGAACTCTGGCCAATACCATTGGCTTGGCCCTTCACACAATGGGGACTAGACATGGTCAGCAAGCTCCCGAAATCCTCGCCAGGAGGTTACGTTTACCTCTCGGTCGCAGTCGACAAGTTCACCAAGTGGATCGAGGCCATGCCGGTGACAAATCAATCAGGAGCCAGCGCTGTCAAGTTCATCGAGTCCATTATCTACTGATACATTGCAAATGTATCTATAATTTTTGATGTTCCATACTTGGTTTTATCTACTTTCTTGTGTTTTGTCCACACTTTGGAGTACTTTTTATATGATTTCTTGGACTAACCTATTAACAAGAGTCACGGTGCCAGCTGCCTGTTTTCTGCTGTTTTTGGTTCCAGGAAAGTCAAAAAATGAATATTCTCGGAATTGGACGGGACAAAAGCCAAAGTGCCTATTTTTCCGGAAGACATCTGATGCTAGAATATGAGACGGAGAAGGGCTGGGGGCCGGCCACACCACCTGGCCCGTGCCAGGGGGTGGTCTGGCCGACCCCAGCACCCCCTCGGCCTCTCCTTCCGCCTATATATTGCCCTCGGGACCAAAACCCTAAGTGCCCGATCAAAAATCCACGAAAGAGTCTGTAGCCGCCGTCATCTCCATCCCTAGATCGAGAGGGATCTGAAGCTCTTCCCGGCACCCTGCTGGAGAGGGGAATTCACCCCGGAGGCCTTCTTCATCACCATGCAAGCCTCCGTTGTGATGCGTGAGTAGTTCATCCTTGGACTACGGATCCATGTAGTAGCTAGATGGCTGGTTCTCCTCCTTTGTGCTTTCATGTTTAGATCTTGTGAGCTCCGTTCATGATCAAGATCATCTATTTGTAATTCTATATGTTGTGTTTGCGGGGATCCGATGGATATTGAGATGCTATTTCAGATTGATTATTGATTCTATCATGTCTTTGTTATTTGTGAGCTTGCATGCTTTTCGTTGTTAGTAGCTATCTTGGCCAAGTAGATGCTAGCAACTCCAAGAGTTAGTATTTATGCTCGATAGTGGGTTCATGCCTCTGGTAATCTGGAGAAGTGTCAGAAATCTCTAAGGTACTAGATGTGTTGTTGCTACTAGGGAGAAAAGAACAATCCTGTGTTCATAGAACAATCGTATTGTTTACTTTACACGCAATTTGTAAAGCAATAATATGTTGCTTGCAACTTAATACTGGAGGGGGTTCGGATGATAACCTGAAGGTGGATTATTAGTCATAGATGCAGTTGGATGGCGGTCTATGTATAATGTTGTAATGCCCAATCAAGTATCAAAGGAGTCAAGATGATTAGTATATGCATGTATTGCTTTCTCGATGTTTGTCAATTGCCCCGCTGTAATTTGTTCACCCAGCATGTTATCTATCTAAGGAGAGCCACCTCTAGTGAACTATGGATCCCGGTCCTTTTCTTTACATACTATCTATAAACTGTTTACTTCTTTGTGTTTACTTTCTATAAACTTTTACTTCTTTCCATTCGATACGTTTAATCCTTTGTTTTCCGCAAAACACAGTGAGATTGACAACCTCATCGCAAGTTGGGGACAAAGTTCTATGGTTGTGTTGTGCAGGTCTCCACGTTGCTACTAGCATCGGTAGTGCATACCTTAAAGCTCAGCTAGTAACACCTTTGGGGTGTTTCCTTGCTCCTACTGGTTCGATTAAACCTTGGTTTCATTACTGAGGGAAACTTGCTGCTGTGCTCATCATACCTTCCTCTTGGGGTTCCCAACGAGCTCTACATCAACCATGCCCCAGCATTTTTCTGGCGCCGTACAAAGAGCCATCATCTACCGCTTTGGAGTGCCACACATCATCATCACGGACAATGGGACGAACTTCACCTCTAAGGAGTTCCAGGAATTCTATGAAAACCTGGGAATCAACATAAGCTACGCCTCGGTGGCTCACCCACAGACCAACGGTCAAGTCGAAAAGGCTAACAGCCTTGTCTGCGGTGGAGTCAAGAAGCGACTCCTCCGACCACTCGAACAAGCCGCCGGATGCTGGCCAGACGAGATGCAATCCGTACTTTGGAGCTTATGCACAACTCCAAACAGTGCCACGGGATACACCCTGTTCTTCATGGTGCACGGTGCTGAAGCGGTGCTACCCGCAGAAGTACGCTACAAAGCCCTGCAGGTGGTCGCTTACAGCAAGCAGGAATCAACTCTTGAACTCGAAGACTCCGTCGACCTTCTTGACGAGGCACGGGAAATCGCTGTGGAGAGATCAACGATCTACCAGCAAAGCCTCCGCAACTACCACAACAGAAGGCTACGCCCCAGATCGTTCGTCGAAGGAGACCCGGTCCTGCGACTGAAGCAGCAAGGGCATCTCAAGCTCGAGTCCCCTTGGGAGGAACCTTATGTGATTACAGAAGTAATCCCAGGTGGCGCCTATCGCCTTAAAGATCTCGAGACAGGAGTCACATACTCCAATCCCTAGAACATCGCGCAGCTGCGTCGCTTCTACTCCTAGTCATTTTTTACATATACAAATAAGGCTATTCAGCCAGGCTACTTAGCCACACATTGTATCTCATACTATTCTGCGAATAAATAAAGCTAAGTTCCTCAAAACTCTGTGTTTTCCTTATTTTCCTGCAAAATTAATCACTCGAGGACTGCGCCACCCTTTACACTTTCGTTCTACGAGCAAATCGCAGTTTCCTGAGTAGCTGACACAACATTAATCGAACCCTTGATAAACACCAACCCAGTTGCAACGCACCTGATAGGTTGGCAAGGTGCTGAGATAATACAAGTCAGGCTAACGAAAAGGAACTGCAGAGTACAAATACACTCACAAAATATAAAAGTTAGCAAGCTCTTCACATATCAATGAGTATTATTTACATCCAACATATTCATATGAACTTTACAACACTTGTACAATCATGTGCAGGATACAAGTCACGCTACTGCTGCAACAGAAGAATGTTCGTTTGTTCCTCGAAGAAATCAACAATTTCTTCTGTTGGGCGATCAACCGCTTGGTAGTACGGAACCATGTCCCAGGTCATACCTTCTGGCGGAGGTGGTGGCCCAGCGGCAACAACTGCAACATCTACGTCTGGCCTATGCAGTCGCACCAGCGACAATGCAGCTTTAGCACCAGCTACCAACTGCTGCCGCACGCACTCACGGACCGCACTCAAATCTTGAAACTTCGCCAGGAGGGCCAGCAGGCTTGAAGGGACGGCGTCCAATGGGAACATCGTTTGATAAATATGCATAAGGCATGACTGCGCCTTCTTCAAGCATTGGAGCACCCGAGAAGAACGATTCTGCAGGGTCGCCAAGGTAACCGCACGATCATGGTCAACCCAAAAGTACCCACTCGCCTGTAATTGCTCCTGGGTCAAGCCTTCATTCAAATAGCGATCCGGTCCTTCTCATCCTGCGGATGACGAGAACTGACAACTACACCAACCAAAATGGCAAAGTATGAAGACAAGGCATCACCACGACTGACTAAAAGAAAAGATGAGAGGGCAAAAAGCTAACATTTGAACTGCTCATTCAGCTGCGCCACCTCCTCCAAGAGATACTTCTCACGGATAGTGGCCTTCTCCGCCTTCGACTTCCATACATCTGCGTTACCACGGAGGATGGGCAAGTCACGCTCCAACTGCTTAATCGATCGCGCAATCACGAAAGCAATGACAACTCCTCCACCTTTGAGAGCGGCTGTGCCAAGGTTTCATCAGTGGACAGAGGATCACGAGGATCACTCGAAGGACCACTCGACGTACCCTATCACAAATAAAACAAGAGCAAATGAGGGACCAAGAATACATTGATAAAAGGCACGAATGCATTCAAGCATAGTAAAAGTCTCGATAGGGATACTCCCATGAAAGCATAGTTTCAACACAAAATAAACTACAACTATTACAAATTAGCTACTAAGGAGTGCCTTCTTTTCGACTTGACTTGGACTTGGGGCCCTCGAATCCAGTGGCGGTCTCGACGCCGCAGACTTTCCGTGCTACCGATGCCCAATACCTTCGCCGCCTTCTTTCGTCATTGCCGCTCTTCGAGTATTTGGCATCAGATTGATGAGTTGCGGCCCATACTTACCACAACCAGTAGCCAAGGGAGCAAACACTACCTGTTGGCCATCTGCACCGACGGGCATCGCCTTGGAGATCGCGGCAGGGTCCACCTCCACGCCATGGGCTTGCACCATCGCGAGTGCCATAGTGGCGCCGACAGACCACTGGGAGTTCCTGAAGTCCATGGGAATACCCCCAGCAAGGGATTCCACCAGGTCCTCAAGGTTGTCAATCAGCTCAGCCTTGGGGGTTAGATCCTCGCGTATGCGACTGAGCACACCCTTGGCCTTTGTCAGCGTCCCCTGAAGGAAAGCGTTGCGGCCTTCGACTGCGACGACAACACTAGCCAACGCATCTTCGCGACGAAGGGTCTGGGCGTCAAAGCTTAGGCCGCTGGCATCTGCATACAACAAAGTGTTAGCACAATAACACGATATCAAAGCAAGAAACAACGAAAATTCAGCTGAAAGAGTACCTGAGAGGGACTTAGCAATCGAGAAAAGTTGCTCCCCGAACAACTTTTCCCTCTCGGCATTGGAGGTGCGCAAGTCCTCTTCGCGTTTTCGCAAGTCCTCTTCGCGCTTTCGCGACTCCTCCAGGTCCGTGATTGCTTCGTCGCGACTCTTCGTCGCCGCGGCAAGCGCCTTTTCGAGGGAAGCAGCATGACGAAGTTCATTATGCTCAACTGCAAAGAACAAGACGTATCATCAATCGAATCTAGAAACTTCACGAAGACAAAGACAAGCCAAAACTAACCTTCAACAATGCGATGACGATTGTCCAGCCGCGCATGCTGTTGACCCATGTCAAGGACTTGCTCCGCCAGGCGAGCAGCTTCCTTCATGATGAGCTGTATCAGAAGAAAATAAAAGTTCAGCAATAGCACCAGGTATAAATTCGACTGCCAAAACAGCAAAAGGATGCTTACATGATCCTCCAGAGACTCTGATGATGAGTGTTATGCTTGATCATCCGGCGACCATCCGGTGTTCCCCAAAGATGCGGGAACTCGACGAGTTGTGCCCGGAGTGGGACGCCAATGGAGGAGAGGGGGACCATTCGGCCACTTCCTTGGCCTTGGAGTCTGCGACTCCGGACTCTTTCACAAATTGGAAATCGCCAGAAGACGACAACGCCGCTCGACTACAAGACACATCCAGCAAAAAACTTCAGGGAACGCAACTCCAAAAAGAAACCAAGACAAAGTCGCGAACTCACCAGTCAAATTTATCAAGGTTGAAGGATTGCTCCTCCGACTCCTCCGACTCCTTTGGCAGTCGCAGCTTCTTACGGGCAGGAGGAGCCATGGAGCACATAAGAACGGCGGGGATTGGGTCCTCTGCAACAACAGAAGGGCCTTCTGGCGTCGTCGGCAACGATGAATCCGAGTCCTCGTTGCGGGAATGCTTGCGAGTGTCCTGGTCGCTGGACTCAGGGGCTCCCTCCTCTTCAATTGGGACGGTCGACTCCAACTCGTCCTCTTCATCCACTTCGCGAGGGATAACCCCTTCAGGACGAGGGGGCAAATTGGGAGACACCTTCCAGTCCTGCATTCAGAAGATTCAACATTATATATCAAGTACCCAGTGGCAATCGACAAAAGAACTACTTCGTAGTACAATTTTACCTCAGGAGGAGGGTTAGAGGCGTCGAAAGGAGGCGCGACTGGTTTGCCCGGGAGATACTCCTTGGCGGTATATTTGGTCACCAATCACAACCTCCTGTCTACCTCACCCGCGGAAATGCCATCGGCAGATACGCGAGTGACATCGCTCGCACCGGCCCAGCGGTACATGGGGTGGACCCTGGCCTGCAGAGGCTGGACGCAGCGGCGCAACCATGTGCGAATGAGAGCAGCGCCTCCCTCTTCTTTGCCTATGCGACTCTCGAGGTCGCAAACATGCTTATACAGCACATATGTTTCCTTGGACTCGCCAGGCATCACGATATTCTTCCAAGAGCGCCTCCTCTTGCACGGTGTCGCAGGATCGAAGGGCACGAGTCCGTAGTGCTCTCCGTCGGCCTTCTGGCCGCGGATGTAGAACCACTTGTCCCTCCACCCTTGGATGGACGCAGTGAGCTTGATATCAAAGTAGGTGACACAGGAGTCGACGTGGATTCCGCAGCCTCCTACATCGTAGACTACCGAACCAGACACCGACTGGCGTTTCAGCTTAATAAGCCTCTTGAAGAGGCCAAAGTGCGGCTTGATTCTGAGCCAGCACTCGCAAAGAGTAATGAAGCAGGAGATGTGGACAATAGAATTTGGGGACAGCTGATGCAGCTAGAGCCCATAGAAGCAAAGGAGACCCCTGAAGAAAGGATGCAGGGGGAGAGAAAGACCTCGGATGATGAACGCAAGGAACATCACCCGGAAACTAGGAGGAGGACAAGGAATTACCTCCTCGTCGGGCACTCGCGAGTCGTCTTCCGCGGACGGAAGAACTCCATCTCGACGATGAAGTTGCAGCTCAGCGGGCTTGATGATGGGCCAAGCGCCAGCGTTAATGTAACTGGTGCCCGCCTTCTTCTTCCTGAAGCGACGCCTTGGTGCCCACGATGGTGGTACCGCCCTTCTTGGCAATGGCAATGGCGCGCGGACCAGCGGACGCCTCCCTTCTTCTTGCCCATCTTCCGATGGCGGTGAGAACAGAGGAAGTAACTGGGGAAGACACGGAGCTGGTCCAGTGCCGCAAAGAGAAAGTGCGCAAGGAAGCAGAGAGCAGCATCAATGGGGATGGAGGCACGAGCAAAGAAGACAGATGGGGAAATTACCGTAGCTACGCTGCTACTTAACCTCCTCGTGGACACCATCCAACGGCCAGCAGAAACCCTACTACACGCATGGCGCACATCGCCATCGACACGTGGCAAAGCTGAAGCACGAACCGTGCCCTACTATTCCCATTACGCGTGGAAATCCAGGAGACACAGTTAAAACAGAAGATTACGCACGCCCGGTCAAATCAAAGTCAGAAAGTGAGACCCACCACTCGTTACGTCCCGTCAAAGCCGCTCACGCGGGCAACCGAGGTCATCACATCGTCAACACTGACATCATTGATTCCAGTAGCAGAAGATTTCGACTACTTTAGTCCTTGCTCGAGTCTTCGACTCAACCAAGCACTCGGGGGCTACTCCTACTGGTCCTAAGACCCGAAAGATTTTTTATGCAGGTATACACGATAAACCCTTCACTCGAATCATCTATTCGACTATGAACTGCGGGTTACTCCCATAGGGAGCGCTGAAAGCATATTCGACTGAAACAAGCAACAAAAGACGACAACAGTCGCAAAATTTTTTTAGTCCCCACTCGAGTCTATGACTCGAGTAGGCACTCGGGGGCTACTCCCATAGGGAGCGCTGGTGCGCACCCTATGATTATTTTACTGGTACATCGTACTGTGGATCGATAACATCCACACTCGAATGCTATGGTGACTCCGCCTCATATTTTCCCTACAAAGAGACTATGTCTCCTGGGCCACCCGAATCATCTCCACGGTGACAAAAAATTCGGATGCCGCGCTTACAGCGTGAAGATAAGACCTGAATAAGGCCTGGCAATGCATCTGCTGCGCACTACCAGAAATATATCCGTACCTATAGGTGCGACGAACATGCCTTGACAGACGCGTCGAGTGCTCACACTTATACACTGGAATTGGACTCCTGTAAGACCTCCGCGGCCTGAGTCGAATTACGCCAGCACTTTTCCGAATTCGAGTCCGGGGACTTGAGTTTGAGTAGATTGCGTTGTTTTGCCCTAAGGCAGTTAACTGATACCGATACATCGGATAAATTAGGCACGTATATCAACAATCCCTATGATACAAACAGAACACTCAAAAAATGCTCAGTCATATACTCGAAAGACTTCATAAAGTCTCTAGTCGAATCTGCGATTCCACTGGATACTCGGGGGCTACTGACATGGGTATACCTATAGGTACTCGAGTTTGGTATATACGGTCCAGATACGGCAGAAGCCCACGGCATTGCCAAGGCCCAGTGGAGAATTCAAGTGGCCCACGAACTCTCGATTGCTTGCGAGACAACAAGAAGCTTAAGATAGAAAGTTCAAAGGGAAAACCCTAATATGTAACCGACTCGACCTGCTACCCGAGACCTAGCCTATCTATATAAAGGCTAGGAGGAGGCGGCGAGGAGGACAATCACCACCTTAGTTTCCACAACTCTCGCCAGATTGCATCTGCGCGCCCCTGTAACTTTCGATTCCTTCGTTAATTCCAAGAGCAGACAAGCAGGAGTAGGGACCTCTACGAGGCCTGAACCTGGGTAAAACTTGCGTCCCTGTGTGCTTGTTTGTTAGCCGATTGATGCCTCCAGCGCTCCCTCCTTCTCCAAAATCCAAGTCCATAACAATGGGCGTTGACGAGTTAAACCCTCGTCACATATCGAGTTCAATCTCGTTATCGACAAGTACAACTTTACTCGTTCCGAGCTATGTCATCCCCGTGACCTAGTTACACGCTCCAGCTTTATGGATATCATGTCTCCGAGTGGGTCCGGAGTATCTCTCCGTCACGCGGAAGAACAAATCCTGCTATTGACACATACGCCTCTACATGCCCCTATGAATACCTGAAGACACCTTTATGATCACCGTTTCATCGAGTGATGTTTGATGCAAACAAGGTACACTCGGATGATAGTAATTAAATATGATCCCATGGTCTAATGAATTGGTTAATACGATTCCCAGTCATTGTAACGATGAACTTCGTGACTTCATCGCGTTACAATTCCTGTGTTGGGTATGTCCATCACTTTCATTCACATAATGAAATGACCCTATTGTTAATTGACATAAATGTCCATGATCGAGAAATGTCGATCATCGATTGACTAATAAACTAGTGTCTAGAGGATCACTAGGGACTCTGGAGGTTTACATAGCACATGTGTATTGACGTTCCTATCAATAGAGTTATAGCATGATATAAAAACTATTATGAACTTCATAAAATATGTAAATAATCTATATTATTATTAGACTCTAGGACATATTTCCAACAGATACAAGTGCTTGGATAGATCCATGGGGAGAATTTACATCTCACGTGACGTTGTGTTTGATGAGTCTGTGTTTCTGTTTGCCACTCCCTGCGTCTCTGTTGATGTGTCCACTCTTGAATACTATTCGTTTTTCGTCTGATGAACCAGCTACCAGTGAGCCTGTCCGAAGTTATGACCTATCCTATTTGTCTACTGATCCACCAGTTCAAGGTGATTGTGTTACTATGTAGATGTCGATGCCTCCTTACGATCACTCCCTGGAGCCTGCGATCGACGTACATGGGGAGCATGTGATTGATGTGGATGAGCTGCCGAAGTCACATGCGGCTGCCTTGGTTCCGCCTGCGCCAGCCCATGGGATGGTTTCGTCTGCTCCTGACCAGCTCGTGTCGCCCACTGCCGTGGCATCGGCTGCGATGCCCCCGGCCAGCCCACCTGCCGAGCCTCGGCATACGATGATCACTCGTCATCGAGATCATACCCGTCACAAGAAGGTATACGCCGACGACACGGTCCGTTATGATTCACGCCACCTGTTATGATTCGCGCCACCGCACGTTCTTTGTTGTTCCAACATCACATCGAGAGGCGCTTCTCGATCCGGCATGGCATGCAGCCATGTCAGATGTTTTTGCTGTTTGCAGCAGACTGGCACATGGACCCTGGTTCCTCGACCACCAGGCGTCAATATCATTGGCAACAAGTGGATCTTCAAAACCAAACACTGTCCTGATGGGTATATCAACAATCACAAAGCATGGTTAATAGCTCGTGGTTTTACTCAGTAGCATGGGATTGACTATGGTGATACTTTCAGTCCAGTTGTGAAGCCAGCCACAGTTCGCCTAGTATTGTCTCTCGCAGTTTCTCACGGTTGGAGTCTTCAACAGGTTGATGTCAGCAATTCTTTCTTGCATGGGTTCCTAGCCGAGGATGTCTACATGCAACAACTGCCAGGCTTTGAAGATGTGAGGTATCCTTCTCATGTCTGTAAGCTTCATCGGTCTATTTATGGCATGAAACAGTCTTCACGGGCTTGGTATGCGCGACTGAGTCAGCTTCTCCATCATCTTGGGTTTGTTTCCTCCAAGGCTGATACGTCGCTCTTTATTTTCTCACGTGATGGGGTGCAGGTATTCATGCTCGTCTATGTGGATGATATTGTCATTGTTGGCTCTACTCAGGAGGCTGTGGATCGTCTAGTTCGTTCTCTCTCTGACAATTTTCCTATTAAGGACTTGGGACGACTGGAGTACTTTCTTGGATTGGAGGTATCATACAATTCAGGCGGGTGACGTTGACTCAACGGAAGTATGCTCTTGATCTTCTCCATCGAGTCAACATGGATAATTGTAATCCTGCCACCACTCCTCTTGTAGCATCTGAGGCCTTGGCTCGGGATTCAGACACGCTGCTCAGTGCAGATGATTCATTCCGATATCACAGTGTTGTCGGCGGACTACATTATTTGACTCTCACTCGTCCTGATATTTCTTTTGTGGTAAACAAGGTTTGCCAGTTTCTGTCGCATCCCACTAATGTACACTAGGAGTCGGTGAAGCGGATTATGCGATATGTCAAAGGAACATTGCAGACTGGGTTGAGTATTCGCAAGTCATCATCATCTATTATCAGTATTTTTTCGGATACGGATTGGGCGGGATGTGTGGATGATAGACGATCCACGAGTGGGTTTGCCATGTTTGTTGGTCTGAACCTCATCTTTTGGAGTTCGAAGAAGCAACCCACAGTCTCGAGATCCAGTACCGAGACAGAGTATAAGGCATTGACTAATGGTGTTGCTGAAGCTATATGGGTAGACTCTCTACTTAAGGAACTTAGTGTGACTCGACAACGTACCCCCATATTGAGGTGCAATAATCTTGGGGCTACTTACCTGACGGCAAATCTAGTCTTTCATGCTCGAACTAAGCACATTCAGATCGATTTCCATTTTGTACGAGAACGAGGAGCAGCCGGTGAACTGGATGCCAGGTTCATCTTCACTTATGACCAGCTGGTTGATATATTCACTAAAGCAGCCACACGATAGATGTTAGAGATTTAAGTCCAATCTTAACCTTATATGTAGCGGTTTAGATTAAGGGGAGTATTAGAATTATATTCAGACTAACCCGCCTGTCGTGTATCACGTATACGTATGTAACTTGTATGTTGTCATGACTATATAAGTGGAGCACGTATGAGGCTTTTGACTATATAAGTGGAGCACGTATGAGGCTTTTGACCACACACAAAATCCTAAATCCTCTTTTTGATCTACATTGTGTTCTCAGGTAATGGATCATCGACGTGGCACGCCATAGAATATGGCCTAGATCTCTTAAAACGGGGACTCATTTGTCGTGTTGGGAACATGGCACAAATCAGAGCTTGGCGAGACCCATGGATTCCGCGGGACTGGAATCATATGCCGAGATCGGCTCAAGGACAGTGCCGCTACCGATGGGTTGCAGATTTCTTCCTTTCCCCGGATAGTACATGGAATGTTGATCGGCTACAGAGATTTTTCCTACCAGAGGACGCAACGGAGATCCTAAGAATCAAAGCGGCGTCGAGAAGAAATGAGCCTGACTTCATGGCTTGGCATCCAGAGAAGCGTGGTATGTTCACAGTACGAAGTGCTTACATGCTGGGACTAGAGAAAACAGGATCATGGTGCGATTAGCACAAGGCCTGGCCGGTGGTGACCGGCCATGTTGGAAATTGATATGGTCCTGCCCTGTTCCCCCAAGATGAAAATGCTAGCATGGAAAATCTACAAAAACGCCTTAGCAACTCAGCTAAATATGGCGGCGAGGCGTGGGATGGCTGACACAGGTAGATGCCAGGTGTGCGGGTTGGAGGATGAGGATACGTAGTTACGTACCACATATTTGTTCGATGCCCTCACGCATGTAATATATGGCAGGCTATGAA